>CM069907.1:74494354-74605575 GCA_036172215.1 Camellia granthamiana
TTATCACCCACACGACATCATTACCCTATTGAGTCCTCGAAAGACCCACAACAAAATCCATTGCGACATGCTCTCATTTCCACTCGGTTATAGGTAAGAGTTGCAACACACCAGCTGGTCGCTGGTACTCGGCCTTTATTTGTTGATAAGTGTAGACACCCCATTTTTGACCGTCCTCAAGACTCGGACGTCACCGTTTGAACGCGCGGTGATCATCCATGTGTGTGTTCGTTTGGAGTTCCCGGAGTTCTCGGCTCGCGCGCCTTGCCTCAGGACCTCCGAACTTGACCGTTTTGTGTCCGGTTTTGCACCAGACACCTGTGTTTTGCCTTAGAGGGGCAGGGAATGCTTTGTGAGGCATTCCCACATACCACCGGCTGTGGCTAGAGGCCACCGGCTGGCTGTAGTTGCCACCGGCACTATTTTGTGCCGGTCGGCACTTGTTTTGGCAAAATGACCATTTTGCCCTGCCGACCACTGTGCACTTGCTTTCTGAGATATTTTCAGACAGCTTTTGAGCCTTTTCTTCCCCTCCATACACGTGGATGGAGGGATGAGCTTGTTTGGTAACTTAACTTGTAAGTTTGGTTGCCTATACAAGAGAACTCTCTTCTCTTGGCTCAAGGTTGGGGACTTCTTGAGAGATTTCAGCCATTTTTAGAGAGAGTAAGCTCTGGTCTAGGTTAGAATTGTTATATCTATCCTATCTCTCTCTTTTCTTGCTTGTTTACTACACTAGGTGCTTTAGTTCACACTATTGCACACAAGCACCTAGTGTTACACCTTCTTCTTGGAACTGAGGCTCCAGCAGGTGGTTCTTGAAGTTTTTGGTGGTTTTTGAGCTCAAGGGACCAAGCACAACAACCTTTGTGAAGATAGTCATCAAGGGTAAGAAACTAGTCATTTTTACCCCATTTTTGCATTCCATTTTTACCTAGTTTAAAATAGTTTTTGAGCTTAGTGTTTGGCACAAAAAAGTTCTGATTTTGAACCCTCTTGGTTGTATATTAAGAGTGTTTTGTGGTTTGGGGAGGTTTGACCCTCTTTAGACCTTGAAAAGGGTCACTTTTTGTGCTATTTTGGAGAGATCCGGGACTTGTGTGTTTGGGCCTCTCCACCACTGAAATCTTGAGGGATTTCAGTGGTGGAGATGGTGCCATAAAGTCCTAGAAAGGGAAGGGCCACCCCCTCCCCTTGATGTCCTTGGAAAGGACAAAATTTGCTCTCTTATGGAGCTTCATGCTTGAGTGTGTGTTGAGCATGTTTGACTTGTTTTTCATGCTTATATTGCCATGTTATAACATGATTTCAAGTTGGTTTAGGTCCCTTATGCATGCTTGGTATAGTGGCCTTGTAATGCCTCTTTATGTCTTAACATGCTTAGGTGGTATGCCTTCATTTCTAGCATGTTTTAGACTTGTGTTTGTGAAGACTTTGTGCTCATATCACCATGTTTTAGGTCTGTCCATAAGTATTTTGGTCAATCTTGGCATGTTTAACATAGCCCCTTTGCATTGGGCTTGTTGGCCTTGAGAGCATATGAGTATAACATGCTTTGCTTGCATTGTTTTTGATGGTTTGGAACCACCTAGCATGCTATTTCAGTCCCTTGGAGGTGCTTGTATGTTTACATTGCATGCTTCTTTGCGACTTCTTAAACTTGTGTTAAATGCCCCTTGTTTTGGCTTCAATGCATGCCTTTGGTTTAATGTCTCTTAGATGCCATCTAAGTGGTCCCTTGGGCCTAATTTGACATGCTAAAACTCTGTTTTAGGTTGTTAAGTGCATGCCATATTTGCCTTGTATAAGCATGGTTTAATGCCTTATTGACTTGCTTTGAAGCTTAGGCCATTTGCATGCTTTGTTTGGCATACCTCATTGCATGATTTGGCATCATGTTTGACATGAATTTTAGAGCTTTCAATGCATGCTAGTTGGCTATGTTTGGTCTCTTCAAGTGTGCTTAAGAGTTGCCATGATTCATGCCTTAGTGTTGATGCTTTAACATGTGCATGTGTGTGTGTGTCTAATCTCCATTTGTAGGCATTTTGGCCATGGATTTTAAGCCTTTTGAGTTGCCTAAGTCCACCATCTCATTGGTTTGCATGTTTGACTTGCATGCTTGTTTGAACTCTTTGCATAAGTGCATCACATTATCCATGTTGCATGCTAGACAATATGCTTAGGGTTTCATCACATTGGCATGCATACCAAGCCTCTTGAAGTGAGTTTGATAGATGTTTGGCACCCTTTTGTGCTTGTTTGCATGGCATGCATTTGAAAGCAAAGTTGCATTCTTGGTCCTTAAGGCCATCATGCATGAAAATGCGCGATTGGTGGTCCGGGAATCAAGGCACATGCCCCCTTGAGCCAATAACATGATAAGAGGTGTGTGTAGTGCATAAATACCTTGAATCACATTGCCATGCATTTTGTTGCCCTCTGCTGCTGTGGTCTGCAGGTTCTGCAGGAATTTTGTGCCGGCCGGCACTATTTAGTGCCGACCGGCAGTCAATTGGCAGCCGGTGGTTGAATTCAGTGCCGGTGGCCACACACTTCAGCCGGTGGTGTTCTACCCCAGCCGGTAGTGATCTCCAGTGCTCTGAGAAGTAGTTCTGAGACTTTGGCAGTCTGCAGAGGAGGACAACAGGGAAAACAGAGGCACACTTGCATGGTGGTGCGATTCCGAGCGAGTCCCGGGCAAGCGCATGCATCCGGCCCTCATCCCGAGGCGATTTACTGTTTTTATTAGATGAATTAAGTTATTTGATTAATTTATTTAATTTGTAATAATTAGCTAGAATAGTTAATTATTTGTTCATTTCTGTATTATTATTTTGGTCCCTCCGAGTGAGGGCATAATTGTAATAAGTGTGCGTGAGTGGGTGTATGTCTTCCAATCCCTATTTCTTTCTATCCCTTTTATTTACCTGCTTATGATGGTAGATTATGGCATTTCTATATTAGCATACCTTATGATAGCATGCGTGCATTCATGCATTTGTTTACATACATCGGGCTCGGCACATCATGCAAACTGCATTGTATTTTCAATTCCAAATTGAATACGTGATAGTTGTTGCATCTCATGTGCCATGTTTAGGGTTAGCCGAGCCTACTCTAGATTACATCTCTGTGTGTGATGCATTAGCCACTTAACATGAACTAGGTCATGCATGTTTGCTAACTAGTTTACTGTTTTGGCACGGAGTACAATGTAAGTTTTATGCTTTAGCATGTCGCATGCGTGTGAATGTTTACCATGACAGTATGCTCGCCATGCGGTTAAGTGCTTACATGATAAACTGTTTGTATGCCTGTGGGTGGAGGTTGGATCGCCTGAGTTGGAACAACTCATTAAAATTCGAATTTTAGCCTACTTGTGAGTAGCACAAAAAACCAACACGTTTTTCGAGACAAAACGGATATGCAATGTTTATTTCCAAATTAGGCGATCTAGTCTATACTTGTTTGCTGTGCGCACAACATAGTAATTCTAGGCTAATAACCGGAATAAGGACGCATAAAGTTTTCAAAATTGGATATCACGGTTAGTAGAGGCCGGTCTTCGGACCGGGCGAGAGGGGGTGCTCATAGCTGACCTTCCCCGATCGTACCCAAGCTCCCGAGCCAAGACCACTTTGGCGATGACGGACATGTGGCCTTCGGCACCGAGTCAGGGTTTCCTAAATTTCCCATTTTAAAATATTTAGGTGGCGACTCTGTAATCTGGCAAAGCAGTCCATGTTTGGCACTACTTTTCAAAAAATCCGTTTTCTCAAACGATTTTCCAGAGTTAGACTCTTTGGTTCAGATTTAGAACCGTAACAAACAAAAGGGAGTCCGAACTGTAGCGTAGAGGTCCCCCGCGGACGTGCTACAGCCCCTAGCCGAATTGTTGTTCTATCACACGTTGCAGGTGGATTTCAACAACATTTTCATGTTTTTTTACATAGGCTTTCAGCTTTCTTTTGCATATAAGGCCAAAAGAATCCCTGCGATATTACTCTATGGGCAAGGGATCTGCCCCCTACATGGCTTCCACATACTCTTTTGTAGACCTTATGTAAAAATTCTTTAACTTAGGCCGAGCTCTTCTCTTCTCGGACTTAATCATCTAAGTCGATATCTTGTCTTCTGGAATCTGGGATCTGCTCACTTAGGTTGAGCCCTTGTCTTCTCAGACGTAATCATCTAGGCCGAGATCATGTCTTCTAGGATCTGGGATCCGGGATCTGGAATCCGAGATCTGAGCTCTGGTTTGTTGTATTCAGTGTCATCTCGGCTTCGCTTCGGCGAGCCGTTTCTCTTATCTTGTTTGGACGCCTTTGTCCCTGGCGTGTCTTCCTCGGCTCTGGCATATTTCTCAATTCTAGCCACGAGCTCCTCCATGCTTTTTGGTAATGTCTTTGCCAATGACTTTCGAAGTGGACGATTATCTTTCAGGCCATTCTTGAAAGACATGACCGCCACCTCTTGGTTGCACGCTGGTATTCGATTAAATACCTTGTAATACCTTTTGGCATAGGCCCTAAAGCTTTCATCGTCACTGATTCTCAGAGCCATCAGGGAGTCCACCCTCAACGGCTGTAGTTTGTTCGTCACAAACCTGGCCACAAACATCTCGGCCAGGCCCTCCCAGGTTTTCACAGTTCCTTTCGGCAACTTGTGAAACCAGTCCAATGCAATTTTTCCTAAGGACGAGGGGAACACTTTGCAGAGCAACGCCTCATTCCCGGTGTATAATGCCATCGAGTTCAGGTACACGCCGACGTGAAAGTTAGGGTCTGACTTACCGTCGTATATCTGGAATCTCGGCAGGTGGAACCTCTTCGGGGCTTCAAATTTGTCCAATTCTACTGAGAACGGCGTTCTCAGTAGAATTGGGCATTCTCGGCTTGACCGGAGAAGTTATCTCAGCTTCTTGCCGCTTCCTCTAGAGGTAATCCCTCAGATCCTCCTTGGTCTGTCCAGCAGTTCGGCTATCTCCAGATTTCAGCCTTTTTGGTGCACTACTTCCAGTGTCATTGTGGGTCCTTTTGGACTTCCCTTCATTGGTCGTGTCGAAACAGAGTTCCTTTCCCTGAACATCGCGATATTCTCTAGTGCAGTCTTCTTGGGTTTGACATGTCTTCTAGGATTCTCTTCTCGTTGATTTTCCACACCCGACCTGCTAGTGAGAATGTCTTTTAGTCCTGTCGTGCTGAGGGACTGCAGGAATAGTTTTCTGCCCCCCTTTCTGGGCATCTTTCTTGGTCACTGGAATCGACGTATCTTGTAACGGGAACGGTGGCTGCATGACGTTGTTCTGCATCATGAAATTGACGACCGTTTGCAGGTCTGCCAATTTGTCCGCCATTCCTTTCATCTGGTCATCCCTCCGCAGGCATCTCTCTTTCCACACCTGGAGGTCATCCTCGTTATAATACCCGCCTCGGTCTAATTTCTTTGTTACGTCGCCTTCCTGGCCGACGTCATTCTCTCCGTGATTCTTATCACGAGTCTCTTTGTTGCAGTTGTCTTTTTCTACGTCAAGGTCAATAGGTTTTCCACTCCCAGTAGGAGTGTCGTTCCCAACCTTCTCTTTCTGTCCGTTGTTGACCATCTATTCTCCTGTCTTTCCCACAGACGGCGCCAAATTGTGTGTGTCAATTTCCAACCACACTGCCAATCAAGCACTCAGCTGGGGAACACTGTCAGAATAGATTAAGCCCGAACAACCTGTCACAAAAAGAAGAGATTCCAACGGTGGTTCGTCTACCCGGGGGCACTCTGACGATCAAGTCAGTTATCTCTCAAAGATAGCAAAAGTGCTTAACTCACTATTCAGAGCATAAAAGCATACTTTAAACCTATGGGAGTGCCTCTCTTTTATAGCCAACACAAACCTAGTCCCAATAGAAGCCTAACTTCAATGGATTTAGGATTACTGCTAATCTTGGACTCTCAGTAGGATTGGGATAAACTCTCTAAGAGTCTTATCTTTATCCAAACTGAAGTTCTCTCTCATTCTAGGACTCTTATCCCTTATCCGCTTATCCCGGATTCCGGTTTCTTCGCAGATAACCTCGGCCTAGTCAAGATCATCTCGGCGTCATGACCAGGACACGTGGCACCTCGGCTGGCACTTCGGTGACACCTCGGCCATGTGTTATCATTCAAAAATTATGTCCCCACAAATATATTAACTTTATATTCAAAGGAAGAGTTTGGTTCATGAAAGACTACTACATAACTCTACCTTCATTTTCATTGTTGGCCCTGTTTGTTAGAGATTATTTTCAGCTTTCAGCTTAATTTAAGCTGTTTTGATATGTTTGGTTTAGCTTATGCTTATAGCTTATAGCTTTGTGGAAGTCAGAAATCAGCTTATTCTTTGAGTGGGGCAGGAGATGCTTTGAGAATAAGCTGGAAATCAGCTTAAGCTGAAAGTTATAAACTATAAGCTGTTTGGGCATAAGCTATAAGCAGTTTCCCACAGCTCTACCAAACAGGGCTGTTGTTGCATAATTTAGCTGTTCGTGAAACTAAAATAGTCAAATTTTCCCTAAGCTCTACTAATGAAACTAATATTTATATTTTTTAAAAAGTTTTCATAAATTGTTTAGGTCTAAAAATGTTAGTCTATGTTGGTCCTTCGACATTGTGCTTGTTTGGCAGAGCTTAATTACAGCTTATTTCAGCTTTCAGTTTAATTTAAGCTATTTTGATGTGTTTGGTTTAGCTTATAGATTATAGCTTATAGCTTTTTGGAAGTCAGAAATCAGCTTATTCTTTGAGTGGGGCAGGAGATACTTTAAGAATAAGCTGGAAATCAGCTTATGGTCATAGTTATAAGGTATAAGCTGTTTAGGCATAAACTATAAGCACTTTCCCACCGCTCTACCAAACATGACTATTATATTATAAAAACAGTTATGCGCAACTATAAAACGAAAAAAAAAAGTACATATGCCTAGAGTCAATCAACTAGTATATTTTTTAATTTATTATTATGAATTATAAATCCATCTCAACATTTATAATAATTATTTTTATGTTCTTGAGAATTTCTATATTTGTCTTCAGTTGAGCATTGTCAACGGATTTTTAAAAGAGACCAATTAGCTATTGTTGTTAGTCACGACATATTTTACTCTCTTCAACAAACTAATAACTACAATAGTTATTTAACATTTTTTCTCTAGACTAACAACATTTGAAGAGTTATGTGAAACTCTTTAAATAATTTTGCAATGAACAAATAAAATAAAAAGTAATGTTGAAGCATATAAATTTAAAAAAATAAATGATCGGACAAAATAAAGAATGTGATTGAAGCGCTGATGTATTTAGTAAGTGATGACATATCCATGAATTAATGTATATAATGCTTACAATCATTAAAAATATTTTGTATAAAATTATTTTATTTTAATTTTAGATTAAAGTTTTTTTTTTTTTATCAGCAAAAGTTAAACTTTATTGATGGAAGAAGATTTACAAACGAAAAAACTTACATCAATAAAGAAGGGAGGTGCAACAAGTATCATAATCAGTGGCGGAGCCAAGAAATTAAATCAGAGAGGGCACTTATTAATTACAATATTAAATTTTTTTATAAAAATATTTAACATAAATTTTTACCATTAACTTCAAGAAAGATAAAAAAAAAATTAATCAATGTGTTTAGTTTTAGTTTTCTGAATTTAGTTTTTTGAAAACTAAGTTTTTATTTTTCGTTTTTTTTTTTTTTTGTTTTAGTCAATATTTTTTAAAGGGCAAATTACGCTAATAGTCCCTATAGTTTGAGACTTGTGTCACTTTAGTCCTTGATTTTTCAATTGTGACACATTTGATCCTGAATTTTGAATCTTATTTCAAATAAGGACAATTGAACATACTATTGCTTAATTTTAAGGGCAAAATCGTCAATTTGATAAAATATAAACTAATTTGACAAAAATAAATGTCAAAAAAAATTTTAAAATTTTTAAAAATTATTTCTACCTACCAAAGATAAAATTATGTAAAATTGATAAAAATTAATAAAAATTAATTTATATTTTATCAAATTGACGAATTTGCCCTTGAAAAATTCAATAATATCTTTAATTGTCCTTATTTGGAACAAAATTCAAAATTCAAGGTCAAATGTATCACAATTGAAAAGTCAGGGACCAAAGTGACACAAACCCCAAATTATAGGGACCGTTGGTGTAATTCAACCTTTTTAAAATTTTAAACAATTTTTTTACTTTTTTAAATGCACATTACTTAAGTATGTATCCAAATAGTAAAATATTTGTAAAAAAATATTTAAAAAAATTACTAAATACACAAAAATACAAAAAATATACTGAATTTTCATATTATTTATTATTTTTTGGTATTTAGTGTATTTTTTAAAGATTTTTTTCACAAATATTATACTTTTTAGGTATATTTATGTTAGGTGTGTCTAAAAATTTAAAAAAAAAATTGCTTAAATATTAAAAAAATTATTGAAAACATTAAAATATAGAAAATAAAAATATAGAATTTTTTGAAAACTGTTTTCTGAAAACTAGAACCAAATAAGCTAAATATTATTTGTAATTAGTGTATCATGGACAATATTAAAAAAAGTTATGGATATAAAGTTTTAAAATAAATTATATAATGATAAAGTAATTTTTTTTATACAAAATATGCGTAAAAATTCAATATAATAGTTATACCACGTCATTATTAATATGTGATATTACCAACCAATAGTAAAGAAACATATAGAGAATGAACGTTACATGTCAAATGTAACTAATAATTTAATAAATTCTATAGTTTTATTGAGATTAATTATGTTTGCATGTCAATAGTGATAAATATCACCATTATATTGAAATTTTCATAAATAATAATATCGTAATCACTTTATTTTCAATCAAAATAACTATTATTATTTTTATTATTTTAAAAATGTCATTGACATTTAAAATAATATTTTTATAAATTTTTTTATTTAAAGTATTTTCTTTATGTTTGCTTATAATAATAATAATAATAATAATAATAATAATAATAATAATTGCAAACCCAGGGGGGGCACGTGACCCCCCTGGCCCCTTGATAGCTCCGCCCCTGATCATAATTACACTTCACAATCCCAATTAGGTTGGCACCAAAAAAGTAGCACAATCATATGCCAGCACTAGTCCGGATCCTCGGCGGTGGTTTCCTGCCGCGCTTCCTGCGGCGTTCAAACACGACGTCGTTTTGGCGTTAAATTCAATTTTTTTTTTTGGCCTTTTCCACTCTTTTTCCCTTGCTCTCTCGTCAATGTGAACCCTAACATCAAAGAACATGAACAGAGCAGAGGAGAGAGCCGAAACGGAAGGAGTAGAGTGGGAGGATGACGACGACGGGCGTGATGGCGTCGATTCGGCGGCGAGGTAAGATGTGGTCCCTTCAATCTTCGTTCTCACCAAATCTTCAATCTTCATTATATAATATATATATGATTTCTTGAGTCCACTTTTGTCACGACCCAAACCCGGCCCTATGGGTTTAGCACCGTAACTGGCCAGTAATCCGAGATTACCGAAGGCCTGCTGAACAGTAATACAGTAAAACAGAGTACAGGGCCTGGCGGAAGCCAATACAGTAAATAAATAGTGTCCATTGAGCTGTGACAATCTGTATGCCAAAAACATTTTTCATGCATTCATACAGTCAAAACAGTACAGTCTATCAACAATCATATATAACCATTCACAACATTCAGTACAGGGACTTAATCCCTTGAGAACAGTACGGTAAAACAGTAAACAGTTTATACAATAAACAAAACAGTCAAGAGACAGGTGGGGGACACAAAAACACCCCAAGCCATAGCATGGCGTCTCGGAACCTCGCAGTGAGGCACATAGGCTGGCTTGACAAAACTGGGGGACTAACCCACGCTCCTAGCTCCAGTCTGGCTGCTGAGAACCTACATATATATATAAACAGTGAGCTAAAGCCCAGTGAATAACAATAAGTGTAAAGAGGTTATGAATGAATGTCCTTACAGTAATGAAAACAATTCATTAAACAGTATTTCAGTCTTTCAGTATTTCAGTCAATCAGTCGTATGTGGTACATCCAATAGCCTATAAACAGTAAGTCCAAAAGGACCGGGCCTCAACAGACCCAACAGTAATGATGGCCATCAATCAATAAACAGTATGGTTCCACAAGGAAACTGACAGAGCTCTGTAACAGTCAATAACAGTAGGTGCTAACGATGCCACAGTACAGTTCAGAAATAAAGGACATACATTCATTCAATAAACAATATCAGTTCATTAAACAGTTCAGTTCAGTATTCAAAAGGTAACCATTTTGAACATATCTTTACACAATCTGTTACTCACTGAGATTGGGCTAATAGCAGCTAGAGCGCGTCCCCGAGAGCCAACCCTAAACAGTCAATAAATAGAACACACACTAAGTTTCACAGTTGGGAAGAGTGATAATTAAATCCCTAAATTTCCTCGGTGTGGTTCTATGTCTAAATCCTCATTAAGATGCCTTAAACTAGGCCTAAGAATGCCTAGGATGAGATGAGGATGCAAAAATACACTTGGAAGGCATTTTTCAAAAGTTGCTGAAAATAGGAGCCTCGCTCGAGCGAGCCTTCCTTCGCTCGAGCGAGCTTCCAAAATCAAAGGCTTCGCTCGAGCGAGAAATCCTTCGCTCGAGCGAGCTGCATGAACAGTAAAAGTACTAGATGCTCGATTTTTACGCGCGATACCACGCTCGATGCTCGCTCGAGCGGAGCCCTGGACAAAGGTTCTCGCTCGAGCGAGGAATCCTTCGCTCGAGCGAAGAAGCCAAATCTGGAATTTCCAGATTTGCCTTCCAAGCTCAAACCAAGCATTCTAACACTCAAAACTCGACCTCTTGGGCCCAAATTCTGGAAAACACATCCCAAAACAATGAATAACAAGTTTCAAAAGCCAATTTGTGAATTCAAGCCCCAAAGGTGAGTCAATTAAAACCATTTTTCAAACCCATTTTCAAGAACAATATGTAAACATGCAATGCACGAGTTTTAAACCAAATTCAAGCTCCAAATCTTGCTCTAATGAGCTCCAATCTTTGAAAACCAAATGAAAACATGGTCTATGGTAAAAATATGGACATGCATGTATAATGCTCCAAGAATTCAACTTCAAACTCACTAAATTCAACATGCATGCAACAATGGAACTTCAATTCAACAATTATGAACAAACTCATGGTTTAGCTCTACAATGAAGCATGAAACATGCAAGGTTTAGCTCAAGACAACAAGAAGAAGATGATGCCACTTACCTAAGTCTTCAATTAGGAGAATACAACCTCAAGTTTGTAATTTATCCTTCAATCTTCAAGTTTCTTAGCAAGATTAAGCAATGCAAGAAGGAAATCAATTCTCTCCCTCTTCTCTCTCTCTAATTTCGGCTATGAACACAAAGAAGGGGCTGATTAAGTGTTTTTGCTTAAGTGTATAAGATGTATAAGACTCAAGCCATGGATTAAACAAGTGCCCACTCATAATGGCGTTTTCGTAATTTCGACGAACTCTTTAATTGGCTTAAATTAATCTAGTTTAACCATTCCTAATAAATTTTCCGATAAATATATCATTAAATCATAAAAATTACACTGATTACAAAACACTAAACGGTTCCTAATTCGGCCGCCGATAAGGCCTTCAATTAGCAGTTTAAACATATAAATTCAAACAGATAATCACTCAATCAGATAGATGCAACATGCAATTCAAGTTATAAACTCTTTCAATTCCAGTTTTGATTTCAATCAGTCTATTCGTCATTTCGATTAACTCAATTATCAGTCATTATCAATTCAGTTTAACAATAATCAGTATATAATTCAGTGGTTATACGGTAATCGATACGAGGGTTGTTACAGTCTCCCCTCCTTATAAGGAGTTTAGTCCTCTAAACTCGAGTTACCTTCGTTTTGGAAGAAAACAGGATTCAGCGGGAACAAATTAGGATATCGCCTAGCCATGTCATCTTCCCTTTCCCAAGTGGCATACACACCACCATGGTTCTGCCAGTCAACTTTCACTAGCGGGATCTCCTTGTTTCTCAGTTTCTTGATCCGTCGGTTTACAATCTGTATAGGCCTCTCCTCGTAAGTGTAGTCATCACTCAACACTATGCGAGTAGGCTCAATCACATGAAACGGATCTCGAAGATAGTCTCTCAACATCGAAATGTGGAAGACGTTGTGCATATGCTCCATTTCAGGAGGAAGCGCAACTTGATACGCCACCGGATTGATTTTCTCAATAATCTGATACGGTCCGACATACCTTGGCGCTAACTTGCCTTTGACTCCAAAACGAGTCTGGCCTTTCATTGGTGTCACTTTTACAAAAACGTGATCACCCACTTCATATTCTCGGTCTCGTCTTCTGACATCTGCATAACTTTTCTGTCTACTCTGTGCAGTTTTCAATCTTTGCTGTATCAGTTTCACCTTTTCAGTTGTTTCATACACAATCTCGGGCCCAAGCAACGGCCCATCTCCAACTTCTGCCCAGCAGATTGGAGATCTACACTTTCTGCCATACAATGCCTCGAAAGGCGCCATACCAATACTCGAATGGTAGCTGTTGTTGTAGGCGAATTCGGCCAATGGCAAATGACTTTCCCAGTTTCCCTGAAAATCAAGGGCACACATTCTCAATAGATCCTCCAAAGTCTGGATGGTCCTTTCTGACTGTCCGTCTGTCTGAGGATGATAAGCACTACTCAGCCTCAATTCAGTACCCAATGCAGTCTGTAGGCTTTGCCAGAACCTCGATGTAAACTTCGAATCCCTGTCAGAAACAATAGACACAGGCACTCCGTGCAGTCTCACAATTTCATCAATATAGATAACAGCCAATTTGTCCGCATTATAAATTGTCTTGACAGGTAAGAAGTGAGCAGATTTAGTCAATCTATCAACAATAACCCAAATTGAATCCATACCTTTTTTGGAGCGAGGTAATCCCACGATAAAATCCATCGTGATATGCTCCCATTTCCACTCTGGTATGGGTAAGGGCTGCAATAATCCAGCAGGTCGTTGATGTTCAGCTTTGACTTGTTGGCAATGAAGACATTTGGACACAAAGTCGGCAATTTCTTTCTTCATTCCCGGCCACCAGAAATTCAACTTCAAATCTTGATACATTTTCGTATTCCCTGGGTGGATAGAAAATTTTGAATTGTGGCCCTCTTGCAGAATTCTTCTTTTCAGTTCGGTGTCATTCGGTACACACAGTCTTTCTTGAAATTTCAGTACATTGTTCTCAAATTTGTACCCCGGTCTCAGTTTAGACTCTCTTTCTTCGATGATCTTTTTCAAGTAATCATCCAATTGCTGTTTCTCCTTAATTTCTTCAATCAATGCTGGTTGAGCAGAAATAGCAGCTAAGGTACCACCTTGTTCCCTCAAAACAATTTCAATCTCAGACTTTTCAAGGTCACAAAGCAACTCTTTCTGTCCAGTCAGCAAACAGGCTAAGTTCCCAATCGATTTTCGGCTCAAAGCATCGGCAACGGTGTTGGCTTTTCCCGGATGGTACAAAATCTGTAGGTCATAATCTTTTATCAGTTCAAGCCATCTCCGCTGTCTCATATTCAGTTCTTTCTGAGTGAAAAAGTATTTCAAACTCTTGTGGTCGGTATACACTTCACATGTCGCTCCATACAAATAGTGACGCCAAATTTTCAGTGCAAACACCACTGCAGCAAGTTCCAGGTCATGGGTTGGGTAATTCTTTTCATGCGGTCTCAACTGTCGGGAAGCATAAGCAATAACTCTCCTATTCTGCATTAAAACACACCCCAAACCCTTATGAGAAGCATCACTAAAAACAGTGTAACCATCCGTACCTGAAGGCAGAGTAAGAACCGGTGCAGTCACAAGTCGGGTTTTCAATTCTTGAAATGCTGATTCCCTTTGGTCAGTCCAGTCAAATGATATTCCTTTCTGTGTCAATTGGGTCAATGGTAAGGCAATTTTGGAGAAGTCTTTGACAAATCTTCTGTAATATCCAGCCAATCCCAAAAAGCTTCGGACTTCAGTCACATTTGTTGGTCTCGGCCAGTTTACTACAGCTTCAATTTTCTGCGGATCAACAGAAATTCCATCTTTGCTAACAACATGCCCCAAAAACATAACATGATCAAGCCAAAATTCACATTTAGACAATTTACCATACAGTTTCTGTTCTCTTAAGGTTTGCAGGGCAAGTCTTAGATGATATTCATGTTCTTCAACAGTCTTAGAATAAATCAGTATGTCATCAATAAATACCACAATAAAATCATCAAGGTACGGTTTAAAAATCCTGTTCATGAGGTCCATAAATGCAGCTGGGGCATTTGTGACTCCGAACGGCATAACTAAAAATTCATAGTGGCCATACCTCGTTCTAAAAGCAGTTTTATCAATGTCTTCTGGTTTAACTTTCAGTTGATGATACCTCGATCTAAGATCAATCTTGGAAAACACTTGTGCACCTTGTAACTGATCAAACAGGTCATCAATACGAGGTAATGGGTATTTATTTTTCACAGTTACCTTGTTCAGTTCACGGTAATCAATGCACAGTCTCAGTGAGCCATCTTTCTTCTTTACAAACAGAACAGGTGCACCCCACGGTGAAGTACTGGGTCTGATAAACTTCTTGTCTAACAGTTCCTGCAATTGTACTTTCAATTCTTTCAGTTCGGTTGGAGCCATTCTGTAGGGGGCTTTAAACACCGGCTGTGTTCCCGGAACTACATCAACGGTGAATTCAATTTCCCTATCAATCAAATCCCCTGGCAAATCATCTGGAAATACATCTGGGAATTCTCTGACTATAGGAATGCAATTCACATCAGTTTTAACACTATCAGTAGGCACAGTCAATACAGAACAGAAATACCCTTTACACCCCTTTCTCATCAATTGCATGGCTTTCACAGAAGAAATCAAGTACGGAGGAGGTACTACTCCACTCCCATTAAACACAAATTCAGGCAAACCAGGTGGACGGAACACTACTTGTTTTGTTACACAATCTATAGTGGCATGATATTTTTGTAGCCAATCCATCCCCAATATTACATCAAAGTGATCAATGTTCAATGGCAGTAAGTCAATAAACAGATGCATATCCCCAACAATGATTTCACAAGCAGGATACATATATGCACATGTCATGGATCCCCCAACAGGTGATGATACAGCTAGTAAGTAATTCATAGGTTCTAAGGGTCTATTTAATTTACGCGAAAAAGCATGCGACACATAAGAATGTGCAGACCCCGAATCAATCAATACATATGCATTCTGAGCACAAATAGAGAGGATACCTGACACAACGGTCTCAGTATTTTGCACGTCTCCCGGTACTAGGGCAAATACTCGGCCCTGCCTCATAGGCTCTTTCCCGGTAGCTTTGGGGTTAGGCTTTGGTGCTACATTTGATGCTGCCGCGCTTGGTGCAGCTTTACCACTAGCTGGTGGAGCAGAAGGGCAGTCTTTAATTCTGTGGCCCACCTTGCCACATCTGAAACAAGCTCCTGAAATCTGGTAGCAAACCCCTTTGTGCTTATTGCCACATACGGAACAGGGTGGAACGAATCCACTCCCTTGGCTGGGGCTAGTTGTTGACCCCGTATTCTGTTTCTTGTTCAACTGATTGTGCTTGCCTTTCTTAAATTTGAAACCCTGCCTTTTACCTTGCCATTCAGTTGTTGGTGTTTCAGATTGTTTCACTGCTGCAATATTTGACTCGGCCATCAATGCACGGTCGAGCACACCCACATAAGTTGGCATTTTCAAAACATTTATTCGGTCCAGTATAGCAGCACTAAGGCCTCCTTCAAACCTTCTGGCCTTCTTATATTCGGTGTCCACCATCGGTGGTGCATATCTAGCAAGTTCAGTGAATTTCTTCTCATACTCGGCAACAGACATTGTGCCCTGTTTCAGTTGTTCAAACTCTGTTACTTTTCTGTCCCTGATGCACTGAGGAAAATACTTTTCAAAGAAGGACTCCTTGAACTGAGCCCAAGTTATAATAGCATTTGTATCGCGGGTTAACATCCACCACCTTCTTGCTTCTTCCTGAAGAGTGAAGGTTGCTAACAGTACTTTATTGGCTTCAGAGCACGGAAACATTTCAAACAACTTTTCTGTTTCAAGTACCCAAACTTCAGCCTTTAGCGGTTCCAAGCCTCCCTGAAAGGACGGCGGTTTCAGTTTGCTGAACTTATGAGTCAGTGCAATAATGTCCACCTCATTAGCATTCACATTTGCATTTTGTACATTCTGTTCCGGTTGCACCGGAGGAGGAGGAGGTGGGGGCTGTTGGTTCTGTTGTTGATCTAGTCTTTCAAGTACCAATCCCATCATTTGTTCAAGTCTGGCCATTCTGGCCTCAGAGGATGATGATTCAGTTTCATTTGCATTGTCCATTCCGCTATAAGCAGTTATAACAGTTATCACTATAAGCAGTTGTGTAATTAAACAGTTTAACATTTAGCATATATTCAATCAGTCGTAAGCACACACTTTTCAAGTTCATGAGATGCCCTAATCACTTTTCTAGGACACCCTATAGCTCATTTGGACACGTGTATGCGGTATAACTCGTGGTTAAGTATCGCTCTGATACCACTCTGTCACGACCCAAACCCGGCCCTATGGGTTTAGCACCGTAACTGGCCAGTAATCCGAGATTACCGAAGGCCTGCTGAACAGTAATACAGTAAAACAGAGTACAGGGCCTGGCGGAAGCCAATACAGTAAATAAATAGTGTCCATTGAGCTGTGACAATCTGTATGCCAAAAACATTTTTCATGCATTCATACAGTCAAAACAGTACAGTCTATCAACAATCATATACAACCATTCACAACATTCAGTACAGGGACTTAATCCCTTGAGAACAGTACGGTAAAACAGTAAACAGTTTATACAATAAACAAAACAGTCAAGAGACAGGTGGGGGACACAAAAACACCCCAAGCCATAGCATGGCGTCTCGGAACCTCGCAGTGAGGCACATAGGCTGGCTTGACAAAACTGGGGGACTAACCCACGCTCCTAGCTCCGGTCTGGCTGCTGAGAACCTACATATATATATAAACAGTGAGCTAAAGCCCAGTGAATAACAATAAGTGTAAAGAGGTTATGAATGAATGTCCTTACAGTAATGAAAACAATTCATTAAACAGTATTTCAGTCTTTCAGTATTTCAGTCAATCAGTCGTATGTGGTACATCCAATAGCCTATAAACAGTAGGTCCAAAAGGACCGGGCCTCAACAGACCCAACAGTAATGATGGCCATCAATCAATAAACAGTATGGTTCCACAAGGAAACTGACAGAGCTCTGTAACAGTCAATAACAGTAGGTGCTAACGATGCCACAGTACAGTTCAGAAATAAAGGACATACATTCATTCAATAAACAATATCAGTTCATTAAACAGTTCAGTTCAGTATTCAAAAGGTAACCATTTTGAACATATCTTTACACAATCTGTTACTCACTGAGATTGGGCTAATAGCAGCTAGAGCGCGTCCCCGAGAGCCAACCCTAAACAGTCAATAAATAGAACACACACTAAGTTTCACAGTTGGGAAGAGTGATAATTAAATCCCTAAATTTCCTCGGTGTGGTTCTATGTCTAAATCCTCATTAAGATGCCTTAAACTAGGCCTAAGAATGCCTAGGATGAGATGAGGATGCAAAAATACACTTGGAAGGCATTTTTCAAAAGTTGCTGAAAATAGGAGCCTCGCTCGAGCGAGCCTTCCTTCGCTCGAGCGAGCTTCCAAAATCAAAGGCTTCGCTCGAGCGAGAAATCCTTCGCTCGAGCGAGCTGCATGAACAGTAAAAGTACTGGATGCTCGATTTTTACGCGCGATACCACGCTCGATGCTCGCTCGCGCGGAGCCCTGGACAAAGGTTCTCGCTCGAGCGAGGAATCCTTCGCTCGAGCGAAGAAGCCAAATCTGGAATTTCCAGATTTGCCTTCCAAGCTCAAACCAAGCATTCTAACACTCAAAACTCGACCTCTTGGGCCCAAATTCTGGAAAACACATCCCAAAACAATGAATAACAAGTTTCAAAAGCCAATTTGTGAATTCAAGCCCCAAAGGTGAGTCAATTAAAACCATTTTTCAAACCCATTTTCAAGAACAATATGTAAACATGCAATGCACGAGTTTTAAACCAAATTCAAGCTCCAAATCTTGCTCTAATGAGCTCCAATCTTTGAAAACCAAATGAAAACATGGTCTATGGTAAAAATATGGACATGCATGTATAATGCTCCAAGAATTCAACTTCAAACTCACTAAATTCAACATGCATGCAACAATGGAACTTCAATTCAACAATTATGAACAAACTCATGGTTTAGCTCTACAATGAAGCATGAAACATGCAAGGTTTAGCTCAAGACAACAAGAAGAAGATGATGCCACTTACCTAAGTCTTCAATTAGGAGAATACAACCTCAAGTTTGTAATTTATCCTTCAATCTTCAAGTTTCTTAGCAAGATTAAGCAATGCAAGAAGGAAATCAATTCTCTCCCTCTTCTCTCTCTCTAATTTCGGCTATGAACACAAAGAAGGGGCTGATTAAGTGTTTTTGCTTAAGTGTATATGATGTATAAGACTCAAGCCATGGATTAAACAAGTGCCCACTCATAATGGCGTTTTCGTAATTTCGACGAACTCTTTAATTGGCTTAAATTAATCTAGTTTAACCATTCCTAATAAATTTTCCGATAAATATATCATTAAATCATAAAAATTACACTGATTACAAAACACTAAACGGTTCCTAATTCGGCCGCCGATAAGGCCTTCAATTAGCAGTTTAAACATATAAATTCAAACAGATAATCACTCAATCAGATAGATGCAACATGCAATTCAAGTTATAAACTCTTTCAATTCCAGTTTCGATTTCAATCAGTCTATTCGTCATTTCGATTAACTCAATTATCAGTCATTATCAATTCAGTTTAACAATAATCAGTATATAATTCAGTGGTTATACGGTAATCGATACGAGGGTTGTTACAGTCTCCCCTCCTTATAAGGAGTTTAGTCCTCTAAACTCGAGTTACCTTCGTTTTGGAAGAAAACAGGATTCAGCGGGAACAAATCAGGATATCGCCTAGCCATGTCATCTTCCCTTTCCCAAGTGGCATACACACCACCATGGTTCTGCCAGTCAACTTTCACTAGCGGGATCTCCTTGTTTCTCAGTTTCTTGATCCGTTGGTTTACAATCTGTATAGGCCTCTCCTCGTAAGTGTAGTCATCACTCAACACTATGCGAGTAGGCTCAATCACATGAAACGGATCTCGAAGATAGTCTCTCAACATCGAAATGTGGAAGACGTTGTGCATATGCTCCATTTCAGGAGGAAGCGCAACTTGATACGCCACCGGATTGATTTTCTCAATAATCTGATACGGTCCGACATACCTTGGCGCTAACTTGCCTTTGACTCCAAAACGAGTCTGGCCTTTCATTGGTGTCACTTTTACAAAAACGTGATCACCCACTTCATATTCTCGGTCTCGTCTTCTGACATCTGCATAACTTTTCTGTCTACTCTGTGCAGTTTTCAATCTTTGCTGTATCAGTTTCACCTTTTCAGTTGTTTCATACACAATCTCGGGCCCAAGCAACGGCCCATCTCCAACTTCTGCCCAGCAGATTGGAGATCTACACTTTCTGCCATACAATGCCTCGAAAGGCGCCATACCAATACTCGAATGGTAGCTGTTGTTGTAGGCGAATTCGGCCAATGGCAAATGACTTTCCCAGTTTCCCTGAAAATCAAGGGCACACATTCTCAATAGATCCTCCAAAGTCTGGATGGTCCTTTCTGACTGTCCGTCTGTCTGAGGATGATAAGCACTACTCAGCCTCAATTCAGTACCCAATGCAGTCTGTAGGCTTTGCCAGAACCTCGATGTAAACTTCGAATCCCTGTCAGAAACAATAGACACAGGCACTCCGTGCAGTCTCACAATTTCATCAATATAGATAACAGCCAATTTGTCCGCATTATAAATTGTCTTGACAGGTAAGAAGTGAGCAGATTTAGTCAATCTATCAACAATAACCCAAATTGAATCCATACCTTTTTTGGAGCGAGGTAATCCCACGATAAAATCCATCGTGATATGCTCCCATTTCCACTCTGGTATGGGTAAGGGCTGCAATAATCCAGCAGGTCGTTGATGTTCAGCTTTGACTTGTTGGCAATGAAGACATTTGGACACAAAGTCGGCAATTTCTTTCTTCATTCCCGGCCACCAGAAATTCAACTTCAAATCTTGATACATTTTCGTATTCCCTGGGTGGATAGAAAATTTTGAATTGTGGCCCTCTTGCAGAATTCTTCTTTTCAGTTCGGTGTCATTCGGTACACACAGTCTTTCTTGAAATTTCAGTACATTGTTCTCAAATTTGTACCCCGGTCTCAGTTTAGACTCTCTTTCTTCGATGATCTTTTTCAAGTAATCATCCAATTGCTGTTTCTCCTTAATTTCTTCAATCAATGCTGGTTGAGCAGAAATAGCAGCTAAGGTACCACCTTGTTCCCTCAAAACAATTTCAATCTCAGACTTTTCAAGGTCACAAAGCAACTCTTTCTGTCCAGTCAGCAAACAGGCTAAGTTCCCAATCGATTTTCGGCTCAAAGCATCGGCAACGGTGTTGGCTTTTCCCGGATGGTACAAAATCTGTAGGTCATAATCTTTTATCAGTTCAAGCCATCTCCGCTGTCTCATATTCAGTTCTTTCTGAGTGAAAAAGTATTTCAAACTCTTGTGGTCGGTATACACTTCACATGTCGCTCCATACAAATAGTGACGCCAAATTTTCAGTGCAAACACCACTGCAGCAAGTTCCAGGTCATGGGTTGGGTAATTCTTTTCATGCGGTCTCAACTGTCGGGAAGCATAAGCAATAACTCTCCTATTCTGCATTAAAACACACCCCAAACCCTTATGAGAAGCATCACTAAAAACAGTGTAACCATCCGTACCTGAAGGCAGAGTAAGAACCGGTGCAGTCACAAGTCGGGTTTTCAATTCTTGAAATGCTGATTCCCTTTGGTCAGTCCAGTCAAATGATATTCCTTTCTGTGTCAATTGGGTCAATGGTAAGGCAATTTTGGAGAAGTCTTTGACAAATCTTCTGTAATATCCAGCCAATCCCAAAAAGCTTCGGACTTCAGTCACATTTGTTGGTCTCGGCCAGTTTACTACAGCTTCAATTTTCTGCGGATCAACAGAAATTCCATCTTTGCTAACAACATGCCCCAAAAACATAACATGATCAAGCCAAAATTCACATTTAGACAATTTACCATACAGTTTCTGTTCTCTTAAGGTTTGCAGGGCAAGTCTTAGATGATATTCATGTTCTTCAACAGTCTTAGAATAAATCAGTATGTCATCAATAAATACCACAATAAAATCATCAAGGTACGGTTTAAAAATCCTGTTCATGAGGTCCATAAATGCAGCTAGGGCATTTGTGACTCCGAACGGCATAACTAAAAATTCATAGTGGCCATACCTCGTTCTAAATGCAGTTTTATCAATGTCTTCTGGTTTAACTTTCAGTTGATGATACCCCGATCTAAGATCAATCTTGGAAAACACTTGTGCACCTTGTAACTGATCAAACAGGTCATCAATACGAGGTAATGGGTATTTATTTTTCACAGTTACCTTGTTCAGTTCACGGTAATCAATGCACAGTCTCAGTGAGCCATCTTTCTTCTTTACAAACAGAACAGGTGCACCCCACGGTGAAGTACTGGGTCTGATAAACTTCTTGTCTAACAGTTCCTGCAATTGTACTTTCAATTCTTTCAGTTCGGTTGGAGCCATTCTGTAGGGAGCTTTAAACACCGGCTGTGTTCCCGGAACTACATCAACGGTGAATTCAATTTCCCTATCAATCAAATCCCCTGGCAAATCATCTGGAAATACATCTGGGAATTCTCTGACTATAGGAATGCAATTCACATCAGTTTTAACACTATCAGTAGGCACAGTCAATACAGAACAGAAATACCCTTTACACCCCTTTCTCATCAATTGCATGGCTTTCACAGAAGAAATCAAGTACGGAGGAGGTACTACTCCACTCCCATTAAACACAAATTCAGGCAAACCAGGTGGACGGAACACTACTTGT
The DNA here is from genome assembly GCA_036172215.1 of Camellia granthamiana. Lineage (NCBI taxonomy): Eukaryota > Viridiplantae > Streptophyta > Magnoliopsida > Ericales > Theaceae > Camellia > Camellia granthamiana. The sequence goes on from CM069907.1 coordinate 74,516,606, forward strand.
TTTGTTACACAATCTATAGTGGCATGATATTTTTGTAGCCAATCCATCCCCAATATTACATCAAAGTGATCAATGTTCAATGGCAGTAAGTCAATAAACAGATGCATATCCCCAACAATGATTTCACAAGCAGGATACATATATGCACATGTCATGGATCCCCCAACAGGTGATGATACAGCTAGTAAGTAATTCATAGGTTCTAAGGGTCTATTTAATTTACGCGAAAAAGCATGCGACACATAAGAATGTGCAGACCCCGAATCAATCAATACATATGCATTCTGAGCACAAATAGAGAGGATACCTGACACAACGGTCTCAGTATTTTGCACGTCTCCCGGTACTAGGGCAAATACTCGGCCCTGCCTCATAGGCTCTTTCCCGGTAGCTTTGGGGTTAGGCTTTGGTGCTACATTTGATGCTGCCGCGCTTGGTGCAGCTTTACCACTAGCTGGTGGAACAGAAGGGCAGTCTTTAATTCTGTGGCCCACCTTGCCACATCTGAAACAAGCTCCTGAAATCTGGTAGCAAACCCCTTTGTGCTTATTGCCACATACGGAACAGGGTGGAACGAATCCACTCCCTTGGCTGGGGCTAGTTGTTGACCCCGTATTCTGTTTCTTGTTCAACTGATTGTGCTTGCCTTTCTTAAATTTGAAACCCTGCCTTTTACCTTGCCATTCAGTTGTTGGTGTTTCAGATTGTTTCACTGCTGCAATATTTGACTCGGCCATCAATGCACGGTCGAGCACACCCACATAAGTTGGCATTTTCAAAACATTTATTCGGTCCAGTATAGCAGCACTAAGGCCTCCTTCAAACCTTCTGGCCTTCTTATATTCGGTGTCCACCATCGGTGGTGCATATCTAGCAAGTTCAGTGAATTTCTTCTCATACTCGGCAACAGACATTGTGCCCTGTTTCAGTTGTTCAAACTCTGTTACTTTTCTGTCCCTGATGCACTGAGGAAAATACTTTTCAAAGAAGGACTCCTTGAACTGAGCCCAAGTTATAATAGCATTTGTATCGCGGGTTAACATCCACCACCTTCTTGCTTCTTCCTGAAGAGTGAAGGTTGCTAACAGTACTTTATTGGCTTCAGAGCACGGAAACATTTCAAACAACTTTTCTGTTTCAAGTACCCAAGCTTCAGCCTTTAGCGGTTCCAAGCCTCCCTGAAAGGACGGCGGTTTCAGTTTGCTGAACTTATGAGTCAGTGCAATAATGTCCACCTCATTAGCATTCACATTTGCATTTTGTACATTCTGTTCCGGTTGCACCGGAGGAGGAGGAGGTGGGGGCTGTTGGTTCTGTTGTTGATCTAGTCTTTCAAGTACCAATCCCATCATTTGTTCAAGTCTGGCCATTCTGGCCTCAGAGGATGATGATTCAGTTTCATTTGCATTGTCCATTCCGCTATAAGCAGTTATAACAGTTATCACTATAAGCAGTTGTGTAATTAAACAGTTTAACATTTAGCATATATTCAATCAGTCGTAAGCACACACTTTTCAAGTTCATGAGATGCCCTAATCACTTTTCTAGGACACCCTATAGCTCATTTGGACACGTGTATGCGGTATAACTCGTGGTTAAGTATCGCTCTGATACCACTCTGTCACGACCCAAACCCGGCCCTATGGGTTTAGCACCGTAACTGGCCAGTAATCCGAGATTACCGAAGGCCTGCTGAACAGTAATACAGTAAAACAGAGTACAGGGCCTGGCGGAAGCCAATACAGTAAATAAATAGTGTCCATTGAGCTGTGACAATCTGTATGCCAAAAACATTTTTCATGCATTCATACAGTCAAAACAGTACAGTCTATCAACAATCATATACAACCATTCACAACATTCAGTACAGGGACTTAATCCCTTGAGAACAGTACGGTAAAACAGTAAACAGTTTATACAATAAACAAAACAGTCAAGAGACAGGTGGGGGACACAAAAACACCCCAAGCCATAGCATGGCGTCTCGGAACCTCGCAGTGAGGCACATAGGCTGGCTTGACAAAACTGGGGGACTAACCCACGCTCCTAGCTCCGGTCTGGCTGCTGAGAACCTACATATATATATAAACAGTGAGCTAAAGCCCAGTGAATAACAATAAGTGTAAAGAGGTTATGAATGAATGTCCTTACAGTAATGAAAACAATTCATTAAACAGTATTTCAGTCTTTCAGTATTTCAGTCAATCAGTCGTATGTGGTACATCCAATAGCCTATAAACAGTAGGTCCAAAAGGACCGGGCCTCAACAGACCCAACAGTAATGATGGCCATCAATCAATAAACAGTATGGTTCCACAAGGAAACTGACAGAGCTCTGTAACAGTCAATAACAGTAGGTGCTAAGGATGCCACAGTACAGTTCAGAAATAAAGGACATACATTCATTCAATAAACAATATCAGTTCATTAAACAGTTCAGTTCAGTATTCAAAAGGTAACCATTTTGAACATATCTTTACACAATCTGTTACTCACTGAGATTGGGCTAATAGCAGCTAGAGCGCGTCCCCGAGAGCCAACCCTAAACAGTCAATAAATAGAACACACACTAAGTTTCACAGTTGGGAAGAGTGATAATTAAATCCCTAAATTTCCTCGGTGTGATTCTATGTCTAAATCCTCATTAAGATGCCTTAAACTAGGCCTAAGAATGCCTAGGATAAGATGAGGATGCAAAAATACACTTGGAAGGCATTTTTCAAAAGTTGCTGAAAATAGGAGCCTCGCTCGAGCGAGCCTTCCTTCGCTCGAGCGAGAAATCCTTCGCTCGAGCGAGCTGCATGAACAGTAAAAGTACTGGATGCTCGATTTTTACGCGCGATACCACGCTCGATGCTCGCTCGAGCGGAGCCCTGGACAAAGGTTCTCGCTCGAGCGAGGAATCCTTCGCTCGAGCGAAGAAGCCAAATCTGGAATTTCCAGATTTGCCTTCCAAGCTCAAACCAAGCATTCTAACACTCAAAACTCGACCTCTTGGGCCCAAATTCTGGAAAACACATCCCAAAACAATGAATAACAAGTTTCAAAAGCCAATTTGTGAATTCAAGCCCCAAAGGTGAGTCAATTAAAACCATTTTTCAAACCCATTTTCAAGAACAATATGTAAACATGCAATGCACGAGTTTTAAACCAAATTCAAGCTCCAAATCTTGCTCTAATGAGCTCCAATCTTTGAAAACCAAATGAAAACATGGTCTATGGTAAAAATATGGACATGCATGTATAATGCTCCAAGAATTCAACTTCAAACTCACTAAATTCAACATGCATGCAACAATGGAACTTCAATTCAACAATTATGAACAAACTCATGGTTTAGCTCTACAATGAAGCATGAAACATGCAAGGTTTAGCTCAAGACAACAAGAAGAAGATGATGCCACTTACCTAAGTCTTCAATTAGGAGAATACAACCTCAAGTTTGTAATTTATCCTTCAATCTTCAAGTTTCTTAGCAAGATTAAGCAATGCAAGAAGGAAATCAATTCTCTCCCTCTTCTCTCTCTCTAATTTCGGCTATGAACACAAAGAAGGGGCTGATTAAGTGTTTTTGCTTAAGTGTATAAGATGTATAAGACTCAAGCCATGGATTAAACAAGTGCCCACTCATAATGGCGTTTTCGTAATTTCGACGAACTCTTTAATTGGCTTAAATTAATCTAGTTTAACCATTCCTAATAAATTTTCCGATAAATATATCATTAAATCATAAAAATTACACTGATTACAAAACACTAAACGGTTCCTAATTCGGCCGCCGATAAGGCCTTCAATTAGCAGTTTAAACATATAAATTCAAACAGATAATCACTCAATCAGATAGATGCAACATGCAATTCAAGTTATAAACTCTTTCAATTCCAGTTTCGATTTCAATCAGTCTATTCGTCATTTCGATTAACTCAATTATCAGTCATTATCAATTCAGTTTAACAATAATCAGTATATAATTCAGTGGTTATACGGTAATCGATACGAGGGTTGTTACAACTTTCATGTTGCTGCCATAAATGGGTTTGATTTTACAGGGTTTAATTTCTTGGGTTTTATGGATCACTAGTTAATTTATATGGATTTGTGGGTTTGATTTTACAGGGTTTAATTTCTTGGGTTTGATTTTACAGGGTTTAATTTCTTGGGTTTTATGGATCACTAGTTAATTTATATGGATTTCTTGAGTCCAAATTCAGATTTATGGGTTTGATTTTACAGGGTTTAATTTCTTCATTATATAACATATTTATATGGATCACTAGTTAATGTTACAACATATTTTTGTCAAAGCTCTGTTTCAGAATCATCAGCTCTGAAAGATGGGCTGTTGATTCAAGACTTGTATTCTTCGCTCCATCCGAATTCTGTCACCATCAATCTTGGACTCCCTGGTTTCATAGCCTACTCTTCTCACAAGCAAAGCCCACTTCTTCCTCGGTACAAATTACTTACTCATCTTTAATCTCTTCTCCTTATCTTTTACTGTGTTTTTATATATGTATATATACACTTCCTCTTTCTGTTTCATTTATACCTATACACTTGCAAGTAAAACATACATACATGAGTATAGTACATTGTTTTTTTTATAATTTGTGGGTTGTTTTTTGAAATTTTCTTGGCATTTCAAATTTTGTCGTTTGTTCTGTTCCACATTGCACAAATTTTCTTTTATTTTCTTTTCTTGTTAATGTTTCCTGAGAATTGAGTAAGAAAACCCATGAGCTGTTGTTGAAATGTGAGAATTCAGAGGAGTAATTTTCTTCTCTTCTATGTTATTGGTTTTTACATTTTATTGTTCCATATTATCTCCAAGGAAAGAAACATGAAGGTGTTTGAATTTAGTTTGGCTGAGGGAATACACTACAGAAGATAAATGGACCAATACTTCCTACTGATTTAATACTTCCTAGTGATTTTATGTTTAAGGAAGGGTGGGTGGGTGGGTGGGTGGGTGTGCAAATTGCTTTCAATTTGAAGGTCCAAAATGCTTATCTGTGAATAAAATTCTCCATTTAATTTTTAATTTTTTCCCCTAAAATGGCTATTGCTTATGAAGAATGGGTACCAAGCATTCACTCAAATTACTATGGATTATTGTATTTGTCATTTTGTTTTTTGAATCATTTCCTTCAATCTTCTTTGTTCTTTCATTGTTCTTCTTTGTTCTTCCATTGTTCTTTCATTTTGATTTCTACTGATACATATAAATTGTTTTTCCAAAGACTAGCATACTCACAGTGCAGCACAAAATTGTGGTCATAACAGAACTCTAAATCGGCAGAACTCTAGCCCATATCTATATACATATATATATATATAATAGAAATGATTATCATTGATCATTGAAAATTTTCATTTCTTGACTTGTCTTCACTTCGATCATTGAATATAGGTGCCCAACCAAGGTAATTTGACAGTGGAACATACTTTATGCGGCCATGAAAACCCTGCTTCTTTTCTTTCTATAGTCTTGACAACTCTGTGGTAGTGACAAAATGGACCCGCATATGGATTTCTGCTTCTCATATCAACTACGATTCATCGTCATCAATTCATTTCATGATCAAGCGTTGTCGTTGCTGATCTCCGAGCATGTTTCATTCAAGTTACTAATTCTAACTAGTTGAAATGATCTTCTGATGATATTCATGTGAAACGAAGCAGTTTTGGAAAATATCATTTTCATAGCTTTTATTTTTCTCATTTTTCTACTTCTATTGTATTAATGGAATTGCAAATTTGAGGATGGTTATATTATATAGATCTAATCAATCTTTTAAGAGATTGATAGAGTCATTTTGTATAGATCAAATGAGTCTTAGGAGATTGTTTGATAAAAAAAAATTAGTCTATCATATATTTTTATGCAATTTGATTGTGACTGAATGAGATTTGTAGAACAGGGTTTGTTATATATCATTGTTTTATTTCATATCATTCGTGAGGAATAAACAACAAAAAGAGCAAAAAAATGAAATGGTGATATATAACAAACCCTATTATAAATTATGTAAAACATGATTTAGGTCCATGCTTTAAAATTAAAAAAAGAAGAAAAGAGAAATGAACAAAAAAAAGAAAAAGAAAAAGAAAAAAAAAAGAGAATAACAAAAAAGGAAAAACCATAAAAAAGAAAAGGAAGAAAAAAAAATGGACTCATTTGCAATGCTCATAACAAGCTTCAAGGTTGACGTCAAAAAAAAAAAAAAAAATAGAAATGTTGATTGTTTCAAAGGACAACATAACATTTCATTCAATCAAAAACATTTCATTCAACTATGATGCTCAAACCATTTGATTCAATCAAAATTGCTAAATCATCTCATTCAACTAAGATACGCAAACTGTTTCATTCAATCAACCAGCATATTATTTTATTCAATCAATATTGTCATTGCAAATATTAATCTAATCTATAACATTCAGATTAATTTAACTACATTCATTTTGATCCAATTTCATTGCGAGCAAGCAAGTCACTACTCATGCCAACCAAAGGAGCCACTTCAGTAGTCCAACCAAATTTGTTCATTCTGTTAGGTTTTTTTGTTGGCAACCCCGTTTGACAAAACTCCTTTGAGTTGTAATTTTATTCGCACTTTTATTTCAGTGAGGCTATGAGTTTATTAGATGCAAATCCAAACCCGAATCGAGCCATGCAGAGAAGTTTGTGATGTTAAGGCTTTCAAGATTGCCACTTCGCTGATTATTACGGGGGTCGAGCTGACCGGTCAGCTCGCAGCCGAAGCAAAATGTAAAATTGCATTCAAAATTGCATATCTGCCATTGGTCGCTCAAGCCAAGAAGAGCTCGCTCGAGCGAAGGTTTGCTCGCTCGATCCAAGGAGTTCTCGCTCGAGCCAAGGATTGCGTCCATACAAAAACCTGAAGAAGTGTATTCCTCGCTCGAGCCAAGGATCTGTCGCTTGAGCCAAGGCACTAGTAGAAATCACGAAAAATACACTCCTCGCTCGAGCCAGCAACTCTTCGCTCGAGCGAGCCTCAGAATCCGGATTTCTCAAGGAGTTTGTTTTCTTCCCAATCTTGGATTACTTTTGGTTCTCTATAAATACTTGGTTTTCTCCCAAAACTAAGTAATTGATTGAATTCCTCCAGATCTTCTTTTTGGTTCTTAAAGGTTTATATCTGGGGATTTTTTGTTATTTTCTTTGATGTTTTATTGAGTATTCAACTCATGGTTTAAAGAGAGTACATCAAAGATTTGTTTGTTATACAAAAAGGAGAGAGTTGTTCTTCAGTTGTGGATTCTGAAGAATTCGAGCCTGAAGCTTTGGTGGAATCCGGAGTGGCTCATCAGAAAGACAATTCCGTGGTGAAGATGGGGTTGGAAGAGGCACATAGAGGTTGGTTCAATTAGGCATTGTGGATTTGCTAGATAATTGAGAGTATACCTGTGTAATTCCTTTAATTCTTCTTAGTGGATTGTCTTGTGGCAGTTGCCCGTGGTTTTTTTATCACAGTTGGAGGTGTCCAATTGTGGTTTTTCCACGTAAAAATCATTGTGTCTCTTTCTTTTGATTGTTTGATTGGGATTGTTATATTCTGTTTAAAATTGTTACATAATCACAAATCAACATCTAGAGGGTTTCTAGATTTTTCACATTCAATTTAATTTTCTCACTTCAATGTTTCCTTATCCTTGTGTTTTCTTTTATCTTTGTCAAAATCTGTGGCCTTCGCTTTATCTTTCTATCTTCATCTTTACCTCTCTCATTTTTCCCCTTCTACATCCAAAATTTGTAAAAGACAAAATAAGAGCATCAATAAAAGTTCATATTTTTTAATATTGCCAATAGCAGCTGCAATACAGAAGTAGAACACACACTAGCAGCTGGGCAAACACATCAGTTGGGCAAACACCACTGGTAATAATAAAAAAATGATCTACCAACTCTCTACCTCCTTTTTTGCCTTTTCTATTACAAATCAAAACAGATTTTTGCTTTAAATTGACCAAAACATAACATATTTTTGCTTCAAAACTTCAATTTTATATAAACGAATAATACCCAATAAATCAATCCATACTGTTTGACGGGTGCTACGTTCTCAATGTGCCAATGAAACAAGCAGAATATACTGTCCACCGCAGAAAATAATCTAGCAGGGCAAGCATCACCAATTGAAAAAAAATTTAGGGTCAAGTTTTGGAAAGAATGAGAAATATGAATAGTGGATTTGGTTTTTGTTCGATTTTTCTATTTATATATATATACACACATGGCACATATTAATTGAACATATAAATAAACTTAAGACATAATAAGAAAACCCAACAAAAAAAATTTAAAGAAGTAAAAAAGTTGATAAGTTATTCTTTATGTGATTACCATTAAAGATCAATAATTAAAAATAAAAATAAAATACTTAACAAGAATAATATGTTGATCCAATTGAAACCCAAGAAATTGATATAAAAATGTTACCTACCCTCTAGCTTTAAATTCCAACTTCTCTAGCTAAAGTAAGAGGCTAAAATTATTATTATTTGTTAAAAAAAAGTGGAAACTCCAACCATCATCACTTCCTCAAACCACATATGAAGAAAGAATAATACTGAATCATGAAAAACATGAAGAAAAGATCAACAACAGCTCATGGGTTTTCTTACTCAATTCTCAGGCAACATTAACAAGAAAAGAAAATAAGAGAAAATTTGTGCCATGTGGAACAGAACAGACGAAAAAATTTGAAATGCCAAGAAAATTTCAAAAAACAACCCACAAATTATAGAAAAAAAAATGAACTATACTCATGTATGTATGTTGTACTTGCAAGTTTATAGGCATAAATGAAACAGAAAGAAGAAGTGTATATATGCATATATAAAAACACAGTAAAAGATAAGGAGAAGAGATTGAAGATGAGTGAGTAATTTGTACCGAGGAAGAAGTGGGCTTTGCTTGTGAGAAGAGTAGGCTATGAAACCAGGGAGTCCAAGATTGATGGTGACAGAATGCGGATGGAGCGAAGAATACAAGTCTTGAATCAACGACCCATCTTTCAGAGCTGATGATTCTGAAACAGAGCTTTGACTCCTCAGGCCTTCTGGGCTCTTTGCCACAGATTGATCAAACACTGCCAACATTCTCTCTCTCTCTCTCTCTCTCTCTCTCTCTCTCTCTCTAAACTTCCTTATAATCACAAGAACAAAATCTCTCTCTCCGTATATATATATGCAGCATATATTTTCTTTGAGATTAATGAAAGAAAATGTTCTTTCTGTGTACAAGAAATCAAACCCATAAAACCCAAGAAATTAAACCCTATAAAATCAAACCCATTTATGGCAGCAACACAAAATTGGACTCAAGAAATCATATATATATATGTATATATTATATAATGAAGATTGAAGATTAGGTGAGAATGAAGATTAAAGGGACCACATCTTACCTCGCCTCGCCTCGCCGCCGAATCGACGCCATCTCGCTCGTCATCGTCGTCCTCCAACTCTACTCCTTCCGTTTCAGCTCTCTCCTCTGCTCTATTCATGTTCTTCTTTGATGTAAGGGTTCACATCGACGACAGAGCAAGGGAAAAAGAGGGGAAAAGGCCAAAAAAAAAGTTTGAATTTAACGCCAAAACGACGTCGTGTTTGAACGCCGCAGGAAGCGCGGTAGGAAACCACCGCCGAGGATCCGGACTCATGCCAGCACTACACCCACGATTAGTGAGGATCCAATCAACAGACTAAAAAAAACAACAAACATTGAAAAACATTGAACAATTAGCTCATGCTTTTCACACTACAGGAAAAAGGGGATTTCGTGGCATTTTTTTAACGACGTTTTTTTAAACGTCACTGTTATTAGTATTTAACGACGTTTTATAAAACGCCGCGTATTCTATTAAACAAAACGACACCGTTTTATAATGGGAAACGCCTTCCGAATGCGGTAGCCACACGCGCCTCCTTTTTTTTCTTTTTCTTTTTTTTGGAACAAGAACACGCGCCTCCGAAACCTTATTTTAAATCAGAGCCCATTCTCTCTCTCTCATAGAATAGAAAAATCCGGAAGAAGAAGACATTAAATCATAGAACAGGCCGAAAGCCTTTCTCAGTAGTTCGACTGGAGGTATAATTATTCTCTCAAAGTTTGCTTACACTGTCTCAAAGTAGTTTGACTGGAGGTATAATTATTATCCAAGTGTTTAGTGTTCAATGAGTTAATTTGCTTAGTTGTTTATTTTATTTACTTAACTTGTTCACATATTTAATTGCTTAATTATTTAATTTTCTTATTTATCTTAAGATTTTGGTTGTCTTTCATTTACAGGAGACAAAAAAGAACAATGGGGTTCCTGCTAGTCGGTCACAGGTGTGGATGGCCGCATACATAAAAGATGGGACGTCAAATAGTGATTCAGTTAATGAGGTTATAGTATGTGATACTACTTTATCTTTGGACTTTTAATATGATTTATATTTATATTGGAGGCTAATTATTGAATTCAAACTTGCAGACTCAAATGAATGAGTTAACAGAGCACATGGAGGGATCTTCTACTGACCCTGCAGCATTACAGGAGCAAATCTCCACACAAGTTATGGGCCCAGAGCGACCTGGCCGTGTTCGGACGTTTGGATTCGGACCGTCACCCACTGATGTTTTTGGAGGTGGATATAGGCGGTCACAAGAGCAGAATCGTCTCTTCCAAACTCAAGTTCAGGAACAAGTTCGAGAGCAACTTCAACGGTATCAAATGCAGTTCGAGTTGAAGATGAATGAAGTAGTGGAGAAACAAATTCAGGCTATACGCACAGATTTTCAGTCACGAATTCAGTTTTTGGAATCTCAATTGCAAGCTGCAGGCGTGCCCATTGATCCAGTTGTTGCACCATCAAACCCATTACATAGGCAGCAGGTATTTTAATTATTTTTAGTAGTTATTATTTTAAATTGCCTAGAGCTAATACACAACTTAAGCCTCTTATTGAATGATAGGTTGTAGATTCACTTAGTAGTCATCCCACTGTTCGGCCAATATTATATCAACAACAATCTCATGCATTTTCATCCCAAGAGGTGAGCAATCATTTAATCAAAGCTTTTTTGACAAATAACAAATCTTATTAGTTACAATACTTGCTCTTATCAAATATAGGTTCACCTTTCAAAGAAAGAGAAGAAGAATAAGAAGAAGAAGAAGAACTAACAAGGTATAATATTAGCTTCAAATTTCATCCCTGCCTAAATTTTTGTCAACTTAAACCAGGTTGGCGAAGAAACATAAATGGATGCACCCCTTCCAGAGTATGCCTGGTTTGTCCATTGATGACCAGTGCAAGTGACCTAAGTTTACAATTATCTTCTTTTATATACGTTGTTGAAGATAAGGCTCATGAGCTAGCAGCCCCTGCCTTCTTTTGTCTTCTTGTTGCAATGCGGTTCTGTTCTTTTGTTTCTAGGGTTTAGTATTTGTATATTTATCGCTTCGAATTATGCATTTTGGGCTATGTACAAGTGTTTCTAATTAATAGATCATTAAAACATGTGATGCTTTTGGAAGTTTAGCCACCATGCTCACCACAACACTGCTGAGAATTTCACTGCATTTGTATCCTGGAAAAAGGGGTTGACTAAATTCTTTCATCATATATCAACTAGCTTTTGGAGTTTCTAGTGTCTGGGAGTCTCTAGTGAAACAGAAAATGGACAGGATGTTGTTTCTTTTTGGTTTAGATAATCTACAGCAATAATTATAATGTTTTTTTATTTGGTATGGTTTCTCTCATTGCCTATTCGATTCTATTCTTTTTCTTTTTTTTTTTGAACATTTATGTTTAAACAGAGAATTATGCCTTTTACTGGTAAAGTAAAAAATGGGCTATGCATTAATAGGACTCACAAGTTTGATCCCAACATACTGTTTTTATCTTACTCTGGTCAAGCCGTAAAGCTTCTAATGCTGCTGATGCGAATAACTTGTCTGCACTTCTAATTTGATTTCCATAAATCTTCTTCTTGGGGACTGTTTACTTGTCTCAAGTTTGACATATTAATTTCAGAATTATATGTGGTTCTAATATTGCAAAGTTACTTTTATTCTGTAGACTGCGATTTCTGCACTGCAATCTGTTTTACAAGAGGATTTCAAGGCTACTGAGATTGAGGTATTGCCATTTTCTTAGCGACTTCCTGAGTACTTATTTTTCTTCATAAGGTACTCTACAAGTCATTAACAAATTTACTTTTCTTGAACAATCTAATTTAGCCTAAATCATCTCACTCATTCTCTCTCTCTCTCTCTCTCTGTGATATGTTCCACTTCAAAGGTCGTCACTTATTTGAATTACTATTTTATGTTGGTTTGGTGGTGTTGTTTTTCAGTTGAAGCCATCCTTGCTTAACACAAGGATCCTCAAAAATTGATAGTAGGGTATATCATTTCATTTGTGTTTTAAGAAATTTTAATCAACTTCACATTAGGATGTACTTAGACTAAGTTTCCTGTCTAGCCTTTGTTTTTCAATGCCAACAACACATAAGGTTCCATTGAGGTTGATCGTGCGGTTCAACCACTGATTAATGTCTTTTATGAGATAATTTCCATACTGCTAATGCCATAACAACTAAGATTATGGCATGTCATAAAATGCACTATTGAGTATTGATGGTGGTATAATTCATTGTGTGTTTATCAATATGACGCCTGTTTGAGTTCTGTTGTGATTTGGCAGTTGAAATGGACCTCTTCTTGTTTCCTGTCTTGCATATTTAAGAAGAAATATTTTAAATGAAATTAGAACTCCATATGTGAGTGCTTTTACAAGTGATCATGTTGCCTATCTGCCTTGCATTCTTCTTGTTTGATACTGTTTTTTTACTAAGGACTCATTTTAAACCATATGCAACCATAGTTTGTCACATTGCATTCATGCTTGACACTGGTGTATCATGTATGTCTAGTGAATGTGCTGAACTGTTTGTTAGAGAATGTTTTATTTTGGCTGATTTGGTACCTTCTATTATCATAGATCATGAATAATTTGAGTTATGAGTTATTCTTTTGTTTTCTAATTTTTTATCATAATTTCAGAAACAAGCTGCCAAGAAGGATGTATTTCAGTTGTTTGCTGAGAAGGTGGAATATTTCAGAGGAAAAGATTTTGTTAGCTTTTTCAAAAATCATCCAGAGCTCAAAGACATACTAGAATTAGATAAGAACCTAGAAATAGAAGACATTGGAAATATTCTACTGGGAAAGAATCTTTTGCTGCGCTGTAATTTTTGGATATATGTTAGTTTGTGGTTAATGTTAAAATATGATTTTTGGATATATGTTATTTTGTGGGTAATGGTGATTGGATATTAATTGAATGAGAAATTGAATTAATGCTTCATTTGTTATTTGAATGGGAGTTATTATTTTATATGTTAGTTTTATTACATGTGTTTGAATGGGAGTTAATATTTTATATGTTAGTTTTATTATAGGTATTTTTTTTAATTTAATCAAATAAAATTAACACAATTTCACCCAAAAAAAAAAAAAGAGAGATATGACGGCGTTTCTACAAACGCCTCCTAAACCTTCACCATTAACGGTCATATTTTTCAAACAGATACGACGGCGTTTCCAAAACGTCGCTAAATATCGGTGGTGACGTCAGCGTGTACAGTAGGACATTTAACGGCGTTTCTTAAAACGCCTCCTATACTAATATTACGACGTTTTTAAAACGACACAAAGTTACAGCGACGGCCGCATCTTCGACGTTTGGTACTAAACGTCACAAAATGAATTAGCGGCGTTTTTTTAGATATAGCGGCGTTTTTAAAACGCCACTAAAAGCCTGTTTTCCAGCAGAGCAGCAGCTAATGAACAACCAGAGTGCACCCAAATTAACATAACTCCCCACCATGCAGGTAATCAGCAACCTCATATCGCAAAATCTTCCAACTGATGGTGCTAAGCAAAACAACTAAACATAGCTTCTGTTAATGGACACCAAACTAAGACCATAGCATTCAACCTCCAATACTGATAAAGCATTCACACAGAACTAAAAAGAGCAACTGTTACTGAACACCAGGCTTAATCCATAGCATTCATCCTCTATTTTTGATAATACTTCACCTAGTATACGCCTTCTTCCCCTCATAAGATGTATACATCATCAAGCCACACAGTAGTATAAAGCAACAAGTTTCAGAATAGCAAATAGCTAAATTCATGGAATAAATAATGACGGTCTTAAGTATTCATCTTACTAATGATATGACAATGCATTAGAGTTAGTTGAATGCGTAGCATAACACATGAAAAATTAACACCGTCAATACTTTTATAAAATTATAGTGCTCCATTTGATTCTAAATCTTTTTTTTTTTAATTATTTAAATAACTGAATATACTAAAATCTAAAATATGTAAATTCCACAAGATGCTTCTATCTAAGAAATAAATATAGATCTAATATATCGTCAATTATTATTGGGTCATTTTTTAATAAATTCTCGTGTTTTATTTCATCTAATTTATATTTATTTTGATTATTTCACTCAGTCCTGTTTAATGTAATATAACTAAATTATCATTTTTAATTTTTTGCACATGTTTCTATTTTGAAACTAATACATAACAATAATCTCTCATTTTATGGAGAAAATCTCTCCCTCATTTTAAAGAGAAAATCTCTCTCGCATTCTATGGAGAAAATGTCAAATTATGAACTTTGAACCTTTTTATAATTTGAAAATTTTAAAAATAACTCAATAAAAAATCTGAATGAAAATCAAAATACAATATAAATGTTCACAGTAAACAACAAATATACAATGTGAATGTGAATGTTCACAACAAATAACAAACATACAACTAACCTACGAAAAAATAAAATTCATACTAAAATACAATGTGAATGTTCACAATTTATAATTAACATATAACTAACCTTTTAAAAAAAAAAACATACCAATATAAACATTTACATTATAACGTGAAAACATAAAACAAAATTTAAAAAAAGTGAAAATTGACTATTTCAATTGTTCAATGGTAACAAAAATGATTGTTCAACTAACAAGTATAGTAACAAAAACAACAAACATACAATTAACTTTTAAAAAAAAAAAACTTATACTAAAATACAATGTGAATGTTCACAATTTACCATTAATAGTTTAAAAAAAATAAAAATAAACTCATACTAAAGTGAACATTCACACTGCAACGTGAAAATATAAAATAAAATTAAAAAAAAATTAAATTGATTATTTCAATTATTTAATGGTAACAAAAATGATTGTTCAACTAACTTTTGAAAAAACTTAAAAAAAATAAAAAATAAATAAAATAACTCATAACAAAATACAATATGAATATTCACATGAGTATTCTCGGCCGGTGTGGGTATGGGGAGATGGGAGTTGCAGCAGCCTAGGGGTAGCGTGAGCTAGCAGGTGAGGCGTGGGGCTTTGGGAGTTGTAGCAGCAGGTGGAGTGGGTCTTGGCAGAGGCGTGGTCTGTTGCTTTGATTTGGTGGGTTGACTAGATTAGACTAGATTTTGTTTTGGGTGGTTGGGGCTGCTGGGGTGTTGTTTAGTTTCTGTTTAGTGTGTTTTGGGGGTTTTGGGGGGATGATTATGTGGGGATTCATGTAGTTTAATTTTTCAGTTAAATTCTTCTTAACTTGGTTGTTTAAAAAATCGAGAGGCTTAGGGGTTGGTTGTATGGGTACGAGTAGCAGTAGTAGGGGTATTTTTATACTTTCGAATCTCTCTCGATGCATGTCATCTTCCTGTACCTTTAATTTCATACTATTAAATGAAATTTTTCTTTGCTGATCAAAAAAAAAAAAAAAACATACAACTAACCTTAGAAAAACTAAATTCATACCAATGTGAATATTCATACTGCAATATGAAACAAAATTTAAAAAAAAAAAAAAAAAAAGACTATTTCAATTATTTAATGGTAACAAAAAATAATTGTTCAAACAACAAGTACAATAACAAATAACCAATGATATGTGAACATTTATATCTTGCAAAATATATAATTATGTCTACATCTATATTCCAACACTTATTTCTTAGACTTTCAGAAAATGTGAAATGTGAACATGTACACTGATTGACAAAAAAATAAAAACAATGGCATGAATAGAATTAGAAATAAAAAAAAAAAAAAAATCAATCACTTTAAAAAAAAAAATATTACCCAAATCCTCATCTTTATTATTATCACTATCATTGACAATCTATGCAATTGCACCATTCTACCAATCCAAATCAAACCAAACCCACCTTTGAAAA
Organism: Camellia granthamiana; assembly: GCA_036172215.1. NCBI lineage: Eukaryota > Viridiplantae > Streptophyta > Magnoliopsida > Ericales > Theaceae > Camellia > Camellia granthamiana. The sequence continues at coordinate 74,532,908 of CM069907.1, forward strand.
ATATGTTTGTAATAAAATTGATTAAATATAACAGAGTTTTGACTTACAAGAATAGAGAACTATAGAGTTTTGAATACAGAGTAACAATGGACGAACACAAAATTTCGAACATAAAGTGATAATAAAGGAACATATTATTTTACCACCATGTATAAACTAGAGTTTCTAAACCCTACCAAATAGAGAGTTTTGAAACCCTAACACAATACAACAATACCGCAAATGTGAATGAAATTGATCAAAAAGAAAAACGTGAATAATGGTAACTACCAAAATAGACGTAAAAACAAAAAGGAAATGCATATATCCTTTTTTAGGATTTGGGGACGCTGCTGCGCGGGGTGCACAGTAGCATCTGCTGTGCGTGGAAATGGGCCCATTTCGGGGCCCATTTTGATAATCCGAGCCGATCACATTTTAGAATATACCAAGTAGAACATGCCTGTAAAAAATCAAGTTAATCGGATATTGTTTACCCATTCATCTACTCACATTTTTATCTACAAAAATAAATAATAATTGTGATTTAAAGTATTAAAATGAATACAAATATGAGTAGATGAATAGGTAAACGATATCCAATTAACTTAATTTTTTACAGACATATTCTACTTGATGTATTCTAAAATGTGAACGGTTTGGATTATCAAAATGGGCCCCGAAATGGGCCCATTTCCACGCACAGCAGATGCTGCTGCGCACCCCGCGCAGCAGCATCCCAAAATCCCCTTTTTTATGTAATACAAATCAACAATAAACATAAGAGTATAATAGTCCAAGAAATAATATAAATCAGGAAAAAAAAACTCATGAAATAAAAGTATAAATACATTGAATTAATTAGGTTATAATTTTTCTTGGTGGACTTATTGGGTTAGAACACTTCCAAATAAGATTTATCAATAAAAAACTCATTATTTATAAGTTGCCATTCTTCAAGTTTTCATTACAATAATTATTTTTTTACACAAGAATTCTAAAATTTTATTTTAATATAATGTTAAAATAATTATTTGAAATAAATGCATAATTTTCTATGTCTGTATAGCTACCTCTTCTTTTCTTTTCTTATTTTGTTTTTATTTTTAATTTTGTTAATATTTTAAAGAGTTAAAAGGAAATTTAAAATGCTTACTGCATTAAAAATTTACATGAACCCTACCTATGAATTTCTATTTCTTCTCAATTTAGTTTTATTTTATAAGTTTAATTTGACATTTTATGATATTGATTATAATAATTAATCAACTCTACCATTAAAAAATTCGCATGGATCTGATTTTAAATCCTACCCATTGCAGTATTTGAAAAAGAAATTAAAATGTAATGGATGATATTTTTTCCTTTTTCTGGAGGGAGAGGAAATAGCCTATTAATTTTATGATGCCATTATTTAAATAAATAAATAAAAAACAATATAAAAGTTACTATTTGACACGTAAAGTATGAGTATGAGTATTTAAAAATAAAGATTATTTAATTTTGAAAATACACAATTTTTTAAAGATTATTCAATTTAAAATGTGTAACTCACTTTTTATATAAAAGTTTTGGAAGGACCAATATTCAAGAGAATTTAATAAATTTTCCATATATACCAAAATTTTGGAAAATAATTTTGAATTGTAAAAAAAACTATATTTGCTTTTCTTGTATACCTGTTTACTAACCATGGTTTTTGTATATTTTAAAATATTGCTTTTTTTTTTATCAGCAAAAAATCTTTATTGATAAAAAGCTAATTTGCTTTTTTTGAGATTGTTTAGTTTTATTTTAGTACTTTGTGCGCTTGCATTTCTTTTATTGATATTTGTATTAATATTTTCTTTTTTCAGTGATAGAAAAATATCAAATATGTGTATTATTACACTTTATAAATTCAAAATTTTTTAAAAAATTAATGGTATCTTTCAAATCCAAATCTGAAGACCTATTTTGCTATATAAAATAGTAACTATAGAGAGAGATAAATAAGAAAGAGATTTGCAAATATATGATATGAGTAATACCATAAACAAAATGGTATACATAATCGGTATACGAAATTACATTGGGACTTACATTTTAGAACAAATAATTCATCGAAATGACATTAATGCCTCATTTGAGAATATGTTATTTTAGTAACTTTTTGACTAAAATATGAGGTAAAAAAAATTTATATATTTAGAATGACTTTTTAATTTTTTATGAAAAGATATGCAAAAAGTAAAGAGAAAATGGAATACTTGATTTTTTGATATAAATTATAAACTTTTTAATTTTTTTAATAATTTTTAAACTTTTAAGCTGAAACTATTAATTCCCAAACAAGACCTAAATTACCGAAATAACTCCACACAATTCTGATAGAAAAATTCTACAAAAATAATATTTCCATGAGATATAAGAAGTGCAACCGCAAAACATTTGAGCCGGTTCCTCTCTGGGGATCGTTCTTTTTTCTTTCTCCGGAGTTCATATCTGAAATGGTGAGAGAAAGCCTTGAATTCCACGCACATGCAAACATTTGCATTGCTCTTTCCGTTGAAAACAGTAATCCGAAGGTGTTGATTTCCATGCAAAGCCTTGTCAAATAACCAGTCCTCGCTTATTATACCTCACATTCGTCGTTTATTCGACCTTAAAATAGATCAAAAATGTTTCGTGTGTGTATGTATATATATATATAAACAGTTGAACGCAGAACTCTTCCTATATACTGAAAAATAAAATAAATAGTTAGCTGCGAAGGTTAGGCTTGACCCAAGAGATAAGTATACAAGCAACCACTACATCAATGACATTTATGTAAAGCTATTACCATGTCATTTTTTTTTTTTTTTGATCGGCAAACAAAATAAGATAATATATATGAAAACACTATTACCATGTCATTTACTTTCTAGTTTTTTAACCAAATCTAATTAGAAGTACTATGTGTTTAGAAAAGAAATTGAATGTATTTTTGTACAGCAAAGAAAAAATTTATTGAATTACTTAATGGAATTAAATGAGTACAAAAGCAGCCCACTCCAATAACATCAATAAACAAAGTGGCCAACTAACAGAAAAACCTCTAAAAACATAAAAATAAAAGCCTCTCGACTAAATCCTAAATAGCTGTGTCAGAATACGTAACGGTATCAATTAAATTTAACGTGTGAATCATGTTTTGTATTAGTATTGGTTGTCATCTTGGGAGTGGGGCAGTCAATTTTGAGGCCTCTCAGGTACATTAATCTTCACTTTCAATTCATTCCCAGCCCTAACCTTGAAACACAACCGCCACATGACAGACAGACCTAAAATTTATATAACCAAATTGGGTGGTTCAAAATAGTACCAAGTTGCTTCTTATTTTCTTAGAGCAATCTATATTAACATTTTTTACTGTATCAACTATTTCATTTACTATATATTACCATGTTATGAAGTGCGGATACTTCAAAATAGGCATCGTAGCAGTGTCGGACACGAGAACACGCCACAGACATGTACTCCCTTTTTTTTTGTTGTCTTTTTTGGTATGGAACACAACGGGACATAGAAGGGGACACGGAAAGCCCTAAATTGAATCCTTAATTCAAACAAATCCAAAATCAGAAGAAAAAAAAGAGAGAGAAATGTAGAACATGTTCAAAAAAGGCATTCGATCGATCTCGCCATCAAGCTCCATCTCCATCAAGCGCCATCTACAGTCCGGTAAATCTCTCTCACCTCTTGTCTTGTCCTGCCTCTCATCTCTCTCATCCTGTCTCACTAATCATCTTTCTGTTGCTTCGTCTTCTGTCGTCCTCTCTCTCTCTCTATCTCTATCTCATTTCTATCATCTGTCTATCTATAATAAATACGGGAAATATTATTATATACTATTTATAAAAAAAATATATTATATTTATATTTTATATTTTTCTTTAAATCAGTTCTTTTCTATTTATTTATTTATTTAAATGTAGTGACTTATATATATATATATTGAATCATTATTAGTTTTATTAATTTTGATTATTTAGTAATATAATATTAATTTACATTGCAAATACATATATATATTTTTTTTTTAAAATTATCATGTTCCTCGCCGTATGCGTGTCTCTATTTTTTTTAAAATTACCGTATTCGTATCCATATCCGTACTTCATAGTTACCATGTCTAGAGTGTTGAAGCAAAGAAAAAAAAATTATATATATGGATATTTAAAACATTAAACTACATGCATTTTGACAGTGGAAAAAAAATTATGTAATTGAAGGCATAGTTCTAAATGAAGCTTCTTTGTTTCGCCATTCAAAAAAAAAAAAAAAAAGCATAATTCTAAATATCAGCCGGTACGGTGCCGGCTGATTCGTACCGAAAAATCATAGCACCGATTCGGATATAGACCGGTATACCGGTGAGAATGAAATTCACAGTCGTAGCGTCCGAGTCTCAGTACGTAGCGGTATGAATCCAATACATGGGCCGATACAGGCCGATACAGTCTGATACGTTCTCTGTTTCTGTTGTTGTGCCGTTGCATGAATTAGTCTCTGTTTTTCTTCTTGTTGTGCTCTGTTTCTGTTTTTTTTTTTTTTTTTTTTCTCGTCGATCTGAAGATGAATTTGTCTGGGTTTGGCAAGATTCTGCAACTTCCGGTCAATATTTTGAGAGAGAGAGAGAGAGAGGGGAAGGATAGGATTGTTTGTGGTTGTATTATGGTATGGGAGTCTGAGATTGAAATGGATATACATGGAGGTGCATTGGGAGTCTGAGATTGAAATGGGTAAGAAGAGAGAGGCACTTAGGTACATGGAGGTGCATGGGTTTATGGTGGATTTGTAGATTGCAAATGCTTAAGTTTTTTTTTTTTTTTTTTTTTTTTTTGTTCTATTTATTTGTTTATACACCTACACGTCTATTTATATTAATATATATATTTATTTTTTTCTCAGTACAAGTAAAAATAAATATTCAAATCAATTTTTTTATTGAAAGTTTAACATATGCCAAAAATAAATACATATCATTTAGTTAAAAATGAGTAAAAAATGCTCCTACATAACAAAATTTTGATTAAAATATAACAAATTAAGGTTTGAAGAGTCAAAAAATACATAAAATTCAGTTTTAGAGGGATTGCTAATGATTTTTAAAATTTTACAGTCGCGGCATCCGATTCCTGATACGTACCGGCTGATACTATCGATACCAATACTTCGCGATCGATACCTTTACGTTAGCCGATACCGCGATTTAAAACTGTGATCGAAGGTTTGTAAACATATGAATCAAGACCCAGAAAAGGAAAGTATCAGAAGGTTCCATATTGTCCCCTACAGGTCTTTCGTTTTTTTGAACGAATGGTCCCCTAAAGGTCACATCTACAAAAACAAATACAATCCTGTACGTTTACCCAATATGGAAATGGGGAAAATCTCTCTATCGAGGTACATTTAACCATGAACTTACCTACCCTCTCTGTTTAATTTACCATGAACTTACCTACCCTCTCTATTATTAGCAGTATGGAAAGTGGACTTTCAGCTTCAGGTACTTTATGTGCCCAAAAAGCAGTAAAGCTTTAAGTTAATAGTTTAAGGGTCATGCTAATAGTAGTTGATTTTTTTAATAACTTCGTATTTGGTTTATTGGGTTGACTAGTTTAGAAAATTAATTCCATCGTTCACTCGTGACATTTCAATTAAAATCATGGCAAAAATTCCGTATGAACTAATCTTAAGAAATTATTTGCATTTCAGAGATTTTGAACCTAAAATTTGGAAGGAGTATACTCTCAAGTCCCAAATCTTGACACCTTAAGATTGTTAATAGTAGTTAATTACAAACAATGAGTCTTCAAAATGGTTTAAAATGTAAATAATTATATTCTCATGCATGGTAATACAAGTCATTAGTTACAAAGTGGTTATAAATTAAATCATTACTAAAATTAGTTAAACAATTAATGCATGTAATTTAATAAACAATCAATGCATACAATTTAATCAGTGTGATAAAAGTAGGAATGTAGTAAAATCAACACTAGTTAATATGGCATTAAATGCGCTTTAACAATTGTCTCAGGATTTCTAGGCACTGGTTAACATTAGATATAATTAAATATATACATAACTAGGCATCTAAACCATAAAATTAACGACTAGACAATCTTCCAATGATCTTTTGGGATGACTTGAATTTGAAATCTTAAATCTTACCTTTAAATTGTTACTACCCGACGAACTATTTAGGGGTAGTCATAGGTTAATTTAGAATATTACTCACTCAAATTCTTGCCTTCCAATTCTCAAATTCTTGCATCCCTATAGTAATTGTACTTTCCATTTGCAAGTTTTTTACTTCTCTCAATGATGTATTTCGTTTTCTCCCTACTAATGTAATTCTTCCGTCTTACATATATCGGATAATCAAGCATAAGTACTATAGTTGGGGAATTGCCCCAAAGGGTCAAGCCCTTTATAAGATTCAAACTAATGAACACCACTTCTTGAAGCACTTATCCTGGCTACTCAGCTATCCCTTAGATTATGTATCTTCTATATACGTGTTGGAAGGTCGCCAAGGATGCCCCACTTTCATCTTCTGCCTGACATTCCACTACTCACTCATCATTCATGGAAGAAACATTTTACAGACAGACGCACATACAATGTCCATTCAATGCATCAACCAACTTTCTACCTATACATCAAACCTTCACCTAAAGCATGCATTTGTGAAAAAGTTTTCAGAGATTAACTAAACCTATTAAACTACTTGGACTTTGTGAAAAATTCTTGTTCTCTCCTCCAAGAAGATACCCGGATGATAATTTCCTAACACTGCAAAGTACAAACGACAGTTATTCACATAATTTCAAGCATGTTGTCATGAGATTAGAGAAGTGTGTGTACTTAACCCATGCATGTACTCCTGTAGCAGTTTTAGCTTTTTAGAGATCTCAGACTAAACTTCAAAATAAGGCTTTATCTAATTAAGCCTTTGAAAAATTGAGACCTTAAGCAACAGTCTTAGTGGTCTAATGTGGGGACTAATGATCTCTTAAAGCCACACCGTATTGTTCAATGCTAATTTATAGATGTTCACCCTCTATTTCTTGCACCGGTGTTGATAATCTCATTCGATGGCTATATCAAAACCAAGAGCTTTCCGAGCCATGGAAGTATCGTCATATTAATACAGCCATGCTGGTTTTCCTTACATGCAATAAACCTCTGAGCGATCTGTTTACAACAAGTACATCTTTCATTTCAATTGAACATGTTTACTATAGACAAAATAACATTTTATTAACAGATCTATACACAAACTAAGGCTTTGGTTGAAATAATTATACAGAGATCTATATCTAATTCTATTTCTCGAGTTAATAACAAATTTTTTTTCCGATTAAAAAAAAAAAAAAACCTTTGGGTGTGTTTGGTTTGGGTTTTGAAATAAATTTTTTTAAAAAAAATAAGGGAGAGAGTTTTGAAATTTTTTTGGTTTGTTTGGTTGTATATTTTGAAAATAGTTTTGGAGTTTGGGATAATTTGATATTTTGTTATACTTGAGTAGATGTATATGAGAGAAAAAGTGATTGAGAAAGAGAGAGAAGAAAAAAAAAGTGATTAATTGATGTGTAGGAGAGAAAGTGATTTTGAAAAAAGATTTCAAAAAATTTGAACTAAACAAAATTTTAAAAAAATTTCTCAAAAATTATATCTTGAGATACAAATCAAACAAACCCTTTATATCTAACCTGAGCTAGATGACCTTCGTTTTCATTGCACTAGCAAGTGATATCCACAGTTGTAACTAAAACCATAAAGTTTTCTATGAGATTACTCCTTATACCTAATACCTAACTATATATATCATATATGAACAAATATTAAATGTAACGGTGACTCAATCTTATGCACATAAACATAAAATTTACCGCTGCACCTCCCAACGACACAAGGAGTCTTCTATGATGAAAACTGGCATGATCAGAATTCAACAGAGAGAGAAAGAGACACTAATCAATGTTGAGTTATGTTAGATCATAGTATTTTTATCAATTATAAGTAGGTTTTTTTTTTTTTTCTTCTTATCGACCATGAGTTCAAGGTCGAACAGACAACGAAACAAAGGCTAACCGCAAAAGACTGCTCACTTGACAAGCCTAGCAAGGAAACCACTCACCCTTTTGCTGATCAAACACATATATCGCACCGTCGAATAATTCTATGTCAGTGAATTATCAACTTATTATAAGTTATAACCCATCTGCAAAACAATCAAAGCAAGTCTGATAATCAATCTAAAAAGTCTTGAATATAGTAACCTAAGTTTGATGAACAGAAGACGAAGAAAAAGAAGAAGAAGAAAGGAAAGAAAACATACCTTGTCCTTCTTAGTGGGAGACTGAGTTAAATCAATGGGGTCTGTCTTTTGGAAATGTGTAAGGTGATTATATAGATGAGAAGATAAAAAATCAAGGGATTGAAGCGTGTGAGTTGTGTAGTTTTTTTCGTATCCGCTACCTCTGGCACGTGAGAGGAGGTTTGACTCATAGGTGACATAATGAGGAAAACAACCGTGCATGTGCATACCTCTCTCCGGAACAACTCCTACCAAGAACGAGAGAGTGAGTGAGGAGAATTTATTCCATGTCCTAAGGGCATGGCCATGTTGTGGTTGAAGTCGACTGTGATTGGTAAAATTTGTGAAATTCATAAATTTGTATTGGTAATTAGGGTGACAATAAGGTGTTGACATTTGATGATTAGTTAATGATATGATCATGTGATGTCCCTTTGACAGGTAATAATTTTTTTACAAAAAAAAGATATTTTTTACATAATGATTACATAATCCATATATTGTTTAGAGAACTTATTTGGGGATAGGAAAATGATTGGTGGCCCTAAAAACTGTGGCTCAAATGGCTCAAATTTTCTTTTTTGGATAAGTTTTTTTTTTTTTCTTTTTTTTTTTGCCTTGTTTTTTTTTTTTTATTTCCTTATATGGAAATTTTGGGGCATTTGAGCCCCAAAATTTCGGGCTCCCAACTGCTACCGTTGGGGATAAGGGGATAATATTGTTGTCTTCAAGGGATAGTAAACTGTTGTGTCCCTTGCCGGAGTTGATATGTTTTGAAAAAAAATAAAAATAAATGGTAAACTTAATTTTAATAATAAATTATATATTTTTAAGGCCTTGATCATGTAGTTATGAACGTTTGATTAACTTAATTTTTGTCATGATTACTCTACTCGACGCATCATACAATATAAATAATTTAGATCATCAAAACAATCCCAATATCGACCTGGGAAAGCGGCATAGTAGTACTCCTGAGGGACTCTGGGAGAGAGGCACAAAAAGTTGATGTGTCTATTTCAACTAATGAAAATCAAGTTAGGCACTACCTAGGCTTGTCCCAAAAGCAAAAAATAATTTCCCCACTAATCAACACAAACATATGGAGAGTGACAGTCTCATATCCACAAAATTGTAACACAAAAAAATACATAAAAAGTAATTTTATAATTTAGATTAATTTTAAAAAGAACTCACATAACATTCAAGATTGATCTTATTCATATATTATGCTTTTTGTATATTTTTTATGTTTTAATTATATACAATTTATCATTTTTTTTTTCTTACAAAGAGAGAGTAGATGAATGAGGTGGCATGTGTGAAGAGTAGGGTTGACACAAAGAGAGAGAGAGAGAGAGAGAGAGAGAGAGTAGATGAAAAGAGGTGGTGTGTGTGTGCGCGAAGAGTAGGGTTGAAATAAAGGCAAGGCAAGGAAAGGGGTGAGATGTGTGAGGTTAGCTATGCTCGTGGGGTTGTGAAAGTCTGATAGATAGTAAAATGGATGGATAGTTTCTGTTCAACCCTCACATGATATCCAATTTCCCCCATCTAACTTCTTTCCATCACTACTTTTCCTGTCAACGTTCTCTCTTTCGACTACACAATCACCAACAACCATATTTTCCCCCCACTTACAGTTTAGAATTAATTGCAAAATAAAAGTTACGGACCAAAAAAAAAAAATAGTCAAAATATAAAGTGTGTCGTATAGATTTAAACTTTACTATCTCGTTTGTAGGGGCCAGGAAAGAAAAACTAGGGTGGGCTCCACCTCCAACAACATCTTGGTGAATCTCACTTTTATAGATGCAATTTTTCATCCCATAAAATGGAACCCCAAACTTAATTCGGATGAGTCAGGTTCACTTTGATGCATTTCTGCACACGGTTTTCCTTTGCCGATGTCATTCTTTTTGGTTTCATTAATAAAGATTTTTTTTTTTTTTTTTTGTTCTTTGCTGATAGAAAATAAGAAGAAAAAAATTGCCTGTAAATCTAAGTTGAGGAGTGCATTAGGCATCATGTCTAAGAATTAATGCGTTAGGCATAAGGTCACACAAGATCTAAAATCTTTGAATATATAGGTGTCTTTGAACAGACTGATAAACAAATAAACTTTGAACCAAAATGTGTGTTTTTCACCCAAAAAGATTTAAATTTGGACCATCGACCCAAGATTTTTAGAAATAGACTTTTAACCTGAGTCTCTTTACAAAAGCTTTAATTTGGCACCCCAAAATTTTTAGAAATCTCATTATCCATAAGGATTGTCTTTCAAAATGTCTCATGACTCTAAAAGTTTAATATGAGAAAATAGTGTATTTAATTGGTGTGAAATAATATTTAAAAAATTACTTCAAATTTGCTAGAAAAAGAAATTGATTGCTTATGTGGATTCATATGGTTTTTTAATTAGACCAAAATATGAAACTTTATGGACCTAAGTAAATTGAATAGGACCAGTTTTGGGTAACTTCATATAAGTTGAAGTTGTGTGTAGGGATGGGACCAAAATTTCATTACCAGGGGGTTAAAAGAAAAATATTTTTTTTTTTTACCATATACACAAAAACACATGTATATATGATATATAAATTATATACATAAAAAAAATTAAATACCAGAGAAGTAATTTCTAATAGGACAAATAAGTTTTTTTGATGTAAAATAAAAAGAAAATTCAAGATGGAAGAAAAATGACATATATATTTTTTAGGGTTAATTACACTAATAGTCCCTATAGTTTGGGACTTGTGTCACTTTAGTCCATGACTTTTCAATTGTGACACATTTGACTCTGAATTTTGAATCTTATTTCAAATAAGGACAATTGAAAATATTATTAGATTTTTCAAGGGTAAAGTCGTCAATTTGATAAAATATAAACTAATTTGATAAAAATAAATGTCAAAAAAATATTTTTAATTTTTTTAAAATTATTTTTATCCACCAATGATAAAATTATGTAAAATTAATAAAAATTACATGATTAATTTTTTTAAATTAATTTTACATGATCATCGTCCAAACACATAATAAAAATTAATTTGGTAAAAAAAATAAATAAATGTCTAAAAGATTTATCAATTTTACATAATTTTATTTTTAATAGGTAGAAATAATTTTTAAAAATTCAAAAATATTTGTTTGACATTTATTTTTGTCAAATTAGTTTATATTTTATCAAATTGACAATTTTACCCTCGAAAAATCTAATTATATATTCAATTGTCCTTATTTGGAACAAGATTCAAAATTCAGGGTCAAATGTGTCACAATTAAAAAGTCAGGGACCAAAGTGACACAAGTCTCAAACTATAAGGACTATTTGTATAATTTGCCCTATTTTTTATACTGGGGGGTCATTTTATATATAAAATTATATATATATATATATTTAAAATTCTATGACAAACAATAATATTCACAAAAATAAGGGGTTATAACCTCTTCATAATCTTCTCCTAATTCCGTCCCTGATTGTATGGTACACAACCCAAAATGGGTGTGTATTATAGATTTCTTCTAAAAATAAACGGGTGTGTATTATAGATTTTTTCTAAAAATAAACGATGTAATTGTATGCGAAATTGCCATCTATAACAAAAGTTTAAAAATATGACAAATTATCCATCAATCAAATCTTACAGCGTGTATAAATGGTCTTAAATCAATATTATAAGATGGTCAAATTAAATATTATTACATGTTAAAATGATATAGTTTTAACAAACAAGTATTTGGTTAAACAAATAATTCACTTCTCACCTTCAAGCAAATAAAATTTTGACAATGATATTTTAATATTTATCTCCATACAAATAAAGCGATAAATATTAACAAAGTGATATTTTGATAATTATCACTAAATAAATAAGAAAATAATTATCAAAGAAATATGAAAGTTCATAGAAACTATGAATTTTCACTTTTTTGAAACTTCAAAATTTGTCATATTTTAATACTAGGGATAACCCGTGTCTGAAGGCACGGTCAATAATTTTTTTGGTACCACATGGGTTACGGAATTCAATTGTAATAAATCAATTTAAAATGATATATCACTCCAGTTTAATACTTCACAAATAAGAAGTTGAAATTGTTTCTACATAGTAAACTGACAAAAACATTCATAAATTTCAGATAACAAACTTCAAAATTACAGTCCAAATAATAAATTTTATATTACAGTGTAGCATAAGCAAATAATAGAATCTAAAAATATTTGCTAAAATTCAAGTCCAAACAACAAATTTTAGAATTCAATCCACGTTAAAATGACACATATATAGCAAACCTTCCATAATCCATTTTCCGGATTCTAACTCACTTCCTCTCTCACAAAAAAGCTGCTTATAAATAGTTTTTAACTAAAAAATTTCAAGGGGACGATTTGAGGATAGGGATTTTATGAGGGTGAGAATGAGAGAAGAGTTGGATCGGGGGGGTTGGAACCCAGTCATACGCAGGAGAAGCGTGGGCAATCACAGTGGACAGTCAAGGGAAGGAGTTCTGATCACAGTTTTCGTGGATAACATCCCAGAATCAATGAACCCTCATGGCTTGTTCAATCTTTTTCGGCCGTTTGGTCTGGTAAAAGATGTGTTCATCCCGGGGAAGAGGAGGAAAGCAACAAAATCCAGGTTTGGGTTTGTCAGATATGACTGTGAGGTGGCTGCAAGGGTGGCGATTCAGAAGGTAGATGGCATGTGGTGTGGAAACAAGGCGCTGCGGGTCAAGTGTGCTGAGTATCAAAAGCCAATGTCAGTGGGGCAACCGCAGCCTCGGCGGCAGAGCAGAGAAGATGAAGGTCGAGCAGTGAATCGATGGGAGCATTCAAAGCAGTGGAAAGAAAAGGGAGCCCAGAAATCCTATGCAGAGGCAGTACTGAGTGATGTCGTAAGGGATAAGGATAGGGTGGTGTTAAAAGCCTTTGAGGAAGGGAATGGGTGGGGGAGAGACAGTCTGCTAGTTCAGTTGAATAGCTTCGTAGCATTCGAGGCTTTTAAAGAGGAAATGAGCAGCAGAGGAATGAAAGAGGTAACTGCTAGAGAGGGGGGAGGCAAATTAGTTCTGATAACTTTTCCCACAGAACAGCAAAAGCAGGAAGGCATGAGAGAGTTGCAGGGGTGGGGTAAGCAGTGGTGCGAATCCATCACTGAGTGGGACAAAGGCCAGTTCTTAGAGCAAGAGAGGTGCGTTTGGCTGCACTGTTTTGGCATTCCCATGAACTTATGGAGCATCACAACAGTTCGAAGCATAGGTAGTAACTGGGGGTTGGTTGTTCAGTATGAAGAGGACTTCAACAACCCTTCAACGTTTTTACAGACTAGAGTGAGAGTGATTACGAGATGTATGGAGTGGATCAACACAACAATTTTTTTGCAGAACAAAGGAAGCCAAATCCCGGTTAGAGTCTGTGAAGAGATGCCTAAGTGCTTATTTCAAAACTCTTCCGAGCGCAGTGGTACAGATCAAGCTTGGTTGCACTCCAATGGCGAAGATGAGGTAGACCAGGTGGTTGGTAATGGTGGAACATGCAAGGGTGCAAAGGTAGCGTATACGGGAAGGAAGGGGAGGGCGAGTGTAGAGCTGGAAGCGGCTTCTCGGGTTGTGGAGACAACGATGGGTAGCTCAATGCTGCAGGGTAGGGATAATGATGGGGAGCATGCAAATGCAGGGGCTGCGGCAGAGAGGAGCGTGGGCAAAGACAGTGTAGGTGCTTGTTCCAATGTGAGAGGAAAGGGGCAGGAAGTCAACCCCCATCCGGCAAGCACGAGTGGTGTTCAAATCAGAGAAGAGGTTTTGTGCAACGCGGGCCTACTAAGGGAGTTGAGTGGGCCAGCAGAGGCAAGGCCCAGCATAAATTTAGAAGTCTTATTAGAAGGAGTGAAAAGGGGTGCTGAGCCCAAAGGACTGTTTCAGGAGCTGGGTTCGGATTTAAGTGAAAACATGGCCCAGCTGTCAAGCAGATCAGATGCAGCCCAAACAAATAAAACAAATCTCAGAAAAAGGGTTCTACGGAATGCAGTTGGGAGTCTTCTACGGGATGGAGTAGTCCAGAGGAGGGGAAAGGCTTGGATAAAAGGCACAGACCGCAGGAGAGGAGCAGTTGGCAGGATGGGTTTCCAACGTGGAGCTATCCTCAGAGCTTCGGTGGAAGCAGCAGCTTCCCAAATGGTTTCTAGTTCTCAGAGTCTAGCGGCGAACAGAAGGAAGCAGCTGGTTGAAGAGGCTTGGGCAACTGTGAGAGTAGGCTCCAAACTGGGTATGGACTACCAAGGCAAAGAGGAAGAGGTTGTCAGCAGAATTGTGGAGCTAGAAGAGAAGGATATGAGTAGAATTGGAGGAGGAGGTAGGGCAACCGAAGCTTAGATGGTTGTCTGGAGGAGTCTGGGAGCTATTAGTGTGTTAAATGAAGATTTTATCATGGAATGTGAGAGGGTTGGGAAGACCAGAAAAGAGGGGAAAGATAAAGAGTTTGGTGAGGGAGAGAGGGGTTGATGTGCTCTTTCTTCAGGAGACTAAGAGAAGAATTATGGAGGATCATTTTGTGAAATCAATTTGGTCCTATGAGGAAATGGAATATATGGTGGTGGACTCTGTGGGAAGTGCTGGAGGGCTACTGTCCATATGGCGGCCTCAAATCTTCGAGCTTAAGAGTTGCTGCAGTGGTAAAAACTTCATAATTTTATCAGGTATTTCTTGTCCTTCTTTTCAGTGCACCCTTGTTAATATCTATGCTCCTAATGAGGTTCTTGGGAGGAGGCAGTTATGGGAATCTCTTGTGGGTATTCATCTTCATTTTCCTAATCCGTGGTGTGTAGGAGGGGATTTTAATGAAATTAGATTTATGGGTGAAAGAAAGGGTTGCTTATCCAGAGATAGGGGGATGAAAGATTTCAATGAGTTTGTGGAAAAATTGGAACTGACTGATATGCCTCTGCTGGGCAGGCAGTATACTTGGTGTAATGCTTTGGATGGGAACAGGTGGAGTAGGATCGATTGATTTTTGTTAGATGTGAAGTGGATGGAAAAATTTTCATTTAAGCAATGGGGTCTTCCAAGGTCTATCTCAGATCATTGTCCCATTCTGATAAAGGAAGATGACAGGGATTGGGGACCAAAGCCGTTTAAATTCATTAATGCCTGGTTATCTCATCCATCCTTCATGTCAGAGGTAAAGCAGAGGTGGGAGGAAGCTGAGGTCCAAGGATGGGCAGGGTTTAGAGTGATGAGAAAACTGAACCTGCTGAGGAACCACTTAAGGGTGTGGAACAAGGTTGTTTTTGGAAATATTGACACTCAGTTGCAGAAGGCAGAGGAGGAGCTTCATGAATGGGACTTGAAGGCAGAGTCTAGATCTTTAGAGGAAGTGGAACTGATGAGAATAAGAGAAGTAAGGAGCCAGGTGTGGCAGCTGGGCAGAAGCAAGGAGAGGCTATGGCACCAAAAGTCCAGGCAGATGTGGACCCAGTCTGGTGATAAAAACACTAGGTATTTTCACATTATGGCTAACAGAAGACAGAGGAAGAATTTGCTTGACTCCGTTGTAGTGGAGGGTAGGAGAGTGGAGGATCCGGTTCAGGTTAAGCAGGAAGTGGTAAGGCACTTTAGTCAGCTATTCTCAGAGGATTGGAAGCTTAGGCCAAAACTTCTTGGACCTTTTGCCGCTATTAGCAATGCCGATGTTGGTATTTTGGAAGCGGCTTTCTCAGAAGATGAGGTTTGGGATGCAGTGCAGGATTGTGACGGGAACAAAGCCCCAGGCCCAGATGGTTTTAATCTTAATTGCATTAAAAGGTGCTGGTCCATTTTGAAGGGGGAGATCATTAGCATGGTGAATGAATTTCACCAAAATGGTAAGCTATTGAGGGGGGTTAATAGCTCTTTTATAGTTCTTATACCTAAGAAGGAAAATCCCATAGGCTTGGGGGATTATAGACCTATTAGTTTGGTGAGTTCGGTCTATAAAATTTTGGCAAAAGTGCTTTCCAGGAGGCTTAGGAGAGTGTTGCCAGCTGTGATCAACGAGGTTCAGTCTGCCTTTGTGAGTGGCAGGCAAATTTTAGATGGTGTGCTTATAGCAAATGAAGTTGTGGATGCATGGAATAGATCGAAAAAGAAAGGCATTATCCTAAAATTGGACTTTGAAAAGGCTTATGACTCACTCAATTGGGAGTTTCTGTGGCTGATGATGACAAATCTGGGTTTCGGTAAGAAATGGTTAGCATGGATGAGGAGCTGCATTACTACTGCTAGGGTCTCAGTGTTGGTTAATGGCTCCCCTACAGAGGAATTCCAGCCTCAAAAGGGGCTTAGGCAGGGTGATCCTCTATCACCTTTTTTGTTCATAATTGCAGCGGAAGCTCTCAACCTCTTACTAGCAAGGGCGATAGAGAAGGGCTTGTTTAGAGGAGCCTCTGTGGGAGGTAATGATTTGCGCATTTCTCACCTCCAGCTTGCAGACGATACTATTGTGTTCTGTGAAGGTGATCAAGAGGAGGTGCTTAATATTAAAAGGGTGTTGAGATGTTTCGAAGTGTTGTCTGGATTAAAAATTAACTATCACAAAAGTGCTGTAAGCGGAGTGGGCTTCCAAGAAGATGTAATTTTGGGTTTAGCTCAAAGTCAGAATTGCCAATCCAAGAAATTACCTTTCAACTTTCTAGGGTTGCCCCTAGGGGCTAACCCAAAGCGAAAGAGCACTTGGAACCCAATACTGGATAAGGTGAGCAAGAGGTTATCCTCTTGGAAGAGAAAGCTGCTGTCTTTTGCTGGGCGTTTGACTTTAATTAAATCGGTCCTATCCAACTTGCCCACTTATTTTCTTTCTTTGTTCAAGATGCCTAAAGGGGTTGCTAAGGCTCTAGAAAAAATTCAATCTAATTTCTTGTGGGGAGGAGCTAAGGATGGGAAGTGCGTGCACTTGGTTAATTGGGGTGAGGTTTCTAAGCATAAAAGTCAAGGGGGCTTGGGTGTGAGAGATTTGGGTGAGGTAAATGATTGTTTATTGCTAAAGTGGTGGTGGAGATTTGGTGCTGAGGATAATGCCTTGTGGAAGTCAGTTGTATGCTCAAGGTATGGGCGTCACGGAGGGGATTGGGCTCCAACTTTGTCCAACACAGAAGGGGCGTCTACTGTGTGGAAGGATATTGTGCAGCTTAATTTGAAAAATCAGTCTTTGGGTGAGTTTTATTCCCAGAACTTTAAGCTATCAGTGGGGAATGGGAGAAGGATCCTGTTTTGGTCGGATGCTTGGCTCAATGGTAGAAGTCTGAATGAGGAGTATCCTAGACTGTTCAGTCTATCAATTGAGAAGGAAGGTACATTACACCAAATTAGTGCTAAAAAGAGACATGGGGTATGGCAGCTCCAGTTCAGAAGGAGATTGTTGGCATGGGAGGAAGAGGAGCTGCAGAGGCTATATGCATTCCTGGACTCTTCTCCTGATCTCAGAATGGAAACTGAAGACTCTTGTTCTTGGCTTGCTTCAAAATCAGGTAAGTTCTCAACATCCTCGGTGTGGAGCTGGTGGGGTGCAAATAAAGGTCATGTTATGAGAGTGCCAGCTGGGGTGTGGGCAAGCCTGGCACCTCCCAAGATGCAGTTTCTATGCTGGCTTGCTTGGAGAGGTCGTATTAAGACCTCCTTCTACCTTCAAAGGATTGGGGTCCTCCCTCCCATTGCAGAGTCTCAGTGTGTATTTTGTCAATCTGTGGAGGAGTCCTTGGAACACGTGCTGATGTTCTGTCCTCAGGTTTGGAAATGCTGGGCAGCGATGGCTAGTTGGTGGGATCAACATTGGGTCATCCCTGGTTCTGTTGAGGGTCTGCTCCAATGGTGGACCGGGGGTAAAGCGAAGTCGTGGGTTGATAAAGCTTGGCAGGCTATTCCAGCACTAGTGTTGTGGTCGATTTGGAAGTTAAGAAACGATTGCAGATTTAAGGGGGTTACTCCAGACTTCGCAGGTCTAAGTGAGAGGTTGAAACTGCAGATTGCTATGTGGGTGAAGTGGTCCTTTAAGGTTGATTACTCAGTCCATGATCTTGTCTCAAACCTACACCAGATCAGGCAGTGCATCAACAAGTAGGAAGTTTGTTCTCAGTGTTTTGGCTGTCAGCTGTTATATGTAGTGGCCCAGCTCTTTTTCAGTTTCTTTGCAGTGTGCTTTGCAGTTTTCCTGTTGTAGGGTGTTTTGAACTTCACTGTTTTGCTGTCTGATTTTGAAGCCACCCATCACTTTGCAGTATTGAACTTCTTTGTTTTGCCTGATTTGAAGTGTGATTTGCTGTCTGATTTCCGCAGCTGTGCTTTGAAGTTTGGTTCTGGTTCCTTATATTGTGGAGTTGGCTCAGCCTTGGTGGATATTCTCAGTGCATCTTGCTGATCTGCTTGTCTCAGTTGTGTGTTTAACACTGCAACTTTGAAATCCTCTTGGTCATCTGCTGGTTTGATCTCTTAGGGGTTGGTTGTGTGTGATTGTGGTCTGTAGGCTAAGATTCATATAGGTAACATTATTGGGTATTGTTGTTCTGGTTTCTCATTTTGTTTTGCTGGGTGTTGTTAGATGATTGAATGGTGATTGGGGTTTGAATGGCAGAATTTCAGCTCAGCTACTGGTGCATCCTCACTACGATCCTAGGCTTTCCTCATTAGCTCAGCTTTTGGTGTACATGTAGCCTCTCTGTTTTTCTTTGGTTTCTTTCTGCTCTTTTTGTTGTTTTCTCTCCTTCTTGGAGCCTTGAGTGTGTGTTAGCAGATGATTTGGTGTGCGTTTAGGTGCCAACCTAGTTGGGATCCAAATGTTTCACTGTGATGCTTTTTCACCCTCATCTTTATTGATGTAATTATAATTCTCGTTATGTTTTCATCAATAAAACTTATCTTTTGCCGATCAAAAAAAATATAGCAAACCTTCAATAAAAGGATGTTACTGAATTAGTATCATAATTGGTAACCTTTTCAGTTTATCAAATTTCAATACCTTCAAGAAAAGGTGAACGAATATTTTGGTACAAAAGAGTAATCATCCTATCTAACTAAAAATAATAATAATTAACCATCCGGTTTAGAATGAGAGCCAACCAACTACACACATAAAGAGAAGCAACATAACCCAACGTTTCCAATACAGATCAGCCACCTACAACAAAATCACTCGCTTAAATTCACTTTAAAAAACCAATAGTTATGAGAAATCACATCAAAATACATATGAAAAATCAACAAAATGAACTCATTGCAGTAATAAAAATAATTTGAAGAACAATAACAAATGTATGAATAGCTTAATATAATATTATTGAATCAGATGATTTTACGGTTTCAATTTGAACAATACCAAAAAAACTCAACAAACCCACGTTTTAAAGTTATAATTGCATGTTTCACAATTTTTTGCAATTACATTGTCATAGCAATGGGACTAAAGGCTTGGTTTAATTTGGTTTGGTTTGAATATTGTCATAGCAACAAATAATCTTCTTTCAATTTGTTTTGTAATTAATCCCCTTCTTTCAGCACAAAATTCATGTACTTCTCTAATAGCTCTGAATATATCAGTGGTAAGCATAATTCTGACCCTATCATTGGCTGAAAGACACATGAAAAATAGCATTGAGCGAAGATTCTAAACATGAATGTAAGAGAGAAGTTTACACAGGTTTTACATAGTGAAACATATCAATAAAATGATAACTCTTGTATAAAAGTCTTCTTAGTTGAACCGGGGAGCAAATTTAAAAAGGAAAAAGAAAAAATGAGGAAAATATAAAATTATTATGATTCAAACACAACCTTACATACGTAAGCAAAATTATTTTTGTTGACGAAATGGTACCAATACATGTTTTATAGAGGGACCAATTTGAGAGAGAGAATAGATAAATGCATGCTCTTTACAACTATCAATTAGTAAGTAAATTGATACGTACGCAGTTCCCCTAATATATTTTCTACCACTGGGAATCCTTAAACCAGTTAATTGATCAAATGTAAAATTAACCGTAAAGATAGATATGTGATTTTTTTAATTATAATTTATAACTACACAACTGAGTGAGTAATAAGCCTGTGAAACTGGGCAAAACTTTGTCAAGCCAAAATATTATTTTTGCCACTCTACCTGAAAAATCTAGAAATCCCCTAGATATTGATTTGTGATTATGTAACAATTTTAAGCAGTATATAACAATCCCAATCAAACAATCAAGATAAATCAACACAACGATTTTAACGTGGAAAAACCACAATTTGGACACCTCCAACTGTGATTAAAAAACCACGGGCAACAGCCACAAAACAATCCACTGAGAAGATTTAAAGGAATTACACAGGTATACTCTCAATTACCTAGCGAATCCACGCCTAATTGAACCAACCTCTATGTGCCTCTTCCAACCCCGTCTTCACCTCGGAATTGTCTTTACAATGAGCCACTCCAGAATCCACCGAAGCTTCAGGCTCGAATTCTTCAGAATCCACCGAAGAACAACTCTCTCTCTCTCTTGTGTAGAACAAACAAAACCTTTGATGTATTCTTTTTAAACCATGAGTTGAATACTCAATAAAATATCAAAGAAAACTTAACAAAATATCTCCAGATATAAACCTTAAGATCCAAAAAGAAGATCTGGAAAAAAGTACACTTAGCTTTGGGAGAAAACCAAGTATTTATAGAAAACCAAAAGTAATCCTAGATTTGGAAGAAAACCAACTCCTTAAAAAATCCAGATTTTGAAGCTCGCTCGAGCGAAGCTTTTCTCGCTCGAGCGAGGAGCTTAGTTTTCATGATTTCTACTAGTGCCTTGGATCGAGCGACGAATCCTTGGCTCGAGCGAGCAATCAACTCTCTCAGGTTTTGTGTGGACGCAATCCATCGCTCGAGCGAGAAAGCCTTAGCTCGAGCGAGCATTCCTTGGCTCGAGCGAGCAACGGCGGACATGCAATTTTGAATGCAATTTTGCATTTTGCTTCGGCCGCGAGCTGACCGGGCAGCTCGACCCCCGTAATAATCAGCGAAGTGGCAATCTTGAAAGCATTGACATCACAAACTTCTCTGCAAAGCACGATTTGAGTTGGATTCGCCTCTAACAAATCATAGCCTCACTGAAATAAAAATGCGAATAAAATTACAACTCAAAGGAGTTTTGTCAAATGGGGTTGCCAATAATAAAAACCTAACACTACCCATTGGCAATATAAACTTAGGTTTTTTCTTAATGTTGCCCCCAAGCCAAAATATTGGTTCTGCCACTAAACTCATTGGCAACATCATTTAATTATGAGGCTAAGCTTGATTGTTCTAATGTTATGTCCTGAAACCATAATGTTGAAACCATAATAGAAATATAAAATTAGAAAATATTGTTCTAATGCTGTCCTACGAAGACTAATATATTAAAAGCGTAATAGAAATATAAAATTAGAATAAACAACACCAAGAACAAAGAGACTATCATTATGTTTAGAGACCAAGTTTAAAATATTAACCAGCTTTTAAAAAGAGTTGTCTCAGTTTACGGGTGATGCTACATTTCCTCCTAGCAAAGGAGCAATAAGGAGGATGTGCTCCTAGTAGCGCTTGATCCACCCACTCGGCATCTATTGGGTTACTAAGTGGAGTAAATGATCTTTGACAAAATCATAGAATCCAAAAATCAACTCAATAGGCAGGATAACAAACTGAGTGAATATTAAATTAAATTGAGTGAATATTATTTTGTGTCCTATACATGGCAGGATAACATACTGAGTGAATATTTATATACAAATTAAACAACATAGAAATTAAAGCTCTATTTCTTTCTCTAAAAAAAAGGTCTCATCAAATGGTTCAACAATTAGAAACTAACCTCTCTGTATCTCATAATGGTTCATCAATTCTCATCTCTGTGTAATCCATTTTCGTCAAATTTATTGTCTCTCACAATAAAACCTATCAATTATGACCCACTTCAATTTAAAATATCAAATTTAGTAAATAATAATTTGAATTTGAATACATAAAGATCTCCAGTTAAACTAACCTAGAACAATGAAACTCTCAACAACCAATTAGAGAATTCCAAGAAAATACAAAGACTTTTGGTAATGAGATTAATTAAAGCTTGAATAGTATGATAATACAAATTCAAACCAATTAACTTATGAATTATTTTGTTAAGAGCCTATTCGTTGAAATAGAAAAATGAAATGTGATTTAGATTTAACTAAGACAAAATATAAAAATAAAAAAATAAACATAACAAAGAAAATCCATGAGCATCAAATCACAGGCAGGAAAGAAAAAAAAAAAAAAAAAAAAAAAAAAAAAAAAAAAAAAAAAACTCTCCCACAGACAGGAACAAATCTAATAGTCCATGTCTCAACTAATGAGCATGACAAATTTGGTAAAAAAAAATTCTTATTTTTTGATGATATGACAAATCTCGTACTCCATGGCGTAACTCAGATTACACCTAATCCTACATTCCTAAACATGTATCAATGTTAGCATTAAGAAAAGCATAACAATAGAAAGGATAACAAACTGAGTGAATAGTAAATTAAACTTAGTGAATATTGTTGTGTCCTATACATGGCAAGATAACATATTAAGTGAATATTTATATACAAATTAAATAACATAGAAATTAAAGCTCTATTTCTTTCTCTAAAAAAAAGGCCTCGTCAAGTGGTTCAACAATTACAAACTAACTTCTCTGTATCTCATAATGGTTCATCACATTTCATCTCTCTCTAACCCATTTTCGTCAAATTTAAATTTATTGCCTCTCGCAATAAAATCTATCAAATGACTCACTTCAATTTAAAATATCAAATTTAGTAAATAATAATTTGAATCAGAGAATTCTAAGAAAATACAAAGGCTTTTGCTAATGAGATTAATTAAAACTTGAACAGTATGATACTACATATGCAAACCAATTAACTCATGAATTTAAAAATCAATGAATTTAAAAATTTAACTCATGAATTCTATAATTCTGTAAAGAGCCTATTCGTTGAAATAGAAAAATGAAATGTGGTTTAGATTTAACTAAGACAAAATGTTAATATATATATATAGTACTATAGTTGATTTCTTAAATCATTCATTCTTTCTTGCTCCCCCTTACCCCCACCCACCCCAATTTGATTTTAATAAACCCAAATAATGATAATTGTAAGAATTTTTTTTTAAAAAAACCATACTTATAAATTTCCAACACAACCAACCAAAGAAATAATCACAAAATAACAATGATCAATCATTGCTTAAGTAAGAATACAAATCAAATATTTACCACAATGTTTCGATATGAAAGGTCTTAAGGAAGTCCTCAAGCTGCCTAATGTAAGCCTATTAAGCAAACACAATGCTTCAGACACAATGTATTGGACACACCTGATCAAATATTACACCTAATCACAAACTGTAAACATCAATAAAGCAATTAAATTAGACAAACCTGTTGTCAAACCTGCTGAAAATTAACAAACCTGCTAGAAATTAAAGATTATTAAAACAAAAGATATCAAAAAATTAGAGTATGTTTCAATCACAAATTATAAACATCAATAAAGCAATTAGATTGGACAAACCTATTGTCAACCTGCTGGAAATTAACAAACCTGTTGGAAATTAAAAATTATTAAAACAAAAGATATCCAAAAATTAGAGTAAAGATTATTGTAACATATTAGAGTAAAGATTATTGAAACATATTACAGTAAAGATTATTGAAAGAAAAGAATAAACCTCCATCCATGATGGAAATATACTTGCTGGACCCAAAAAAGATAGGTTATTAAAACACATTAGAGTAAAGATTCTTTTGCTAAACGTTATACTATTAACATTCTGCAAGATTGCTTACCCTGTGCCCCCATTACACTTGAACTCATTAAAGCAAAGGATGAGAAACCACAAAAGAATCATATTATTGAACACGGACTCTAAAAATAGAAATCTCGTTTGGTTTTACATGGCAATCTGAAACTTCTCCATGGTCAATATTCTTGCTCACTATTGCATACTATATCTTTTGTAGATGCTATGCTATAGAAATTAGAGTGAACTAAATCTTAAACTAAGGTTTTGATTGTTGCACATGCATGGGTGGGAATAATCAAAAAGAAGAATAGGCTTGAAGGGATTTCGAGTACATTATTCTTTTTAAACACTTAATTAGCAAATCCTACCTATTAATGAAAATTTACCACTAAACATTCACAATCAAAATAGAACAAAAATTGTCTTATGTTAAAAGCTTATAAAAATTGGCTTGAACAAAAATTGTTTTATGGACCTCCACTTATAATTACAAAAAAAAAAAAAAGGACGATTGATATAAAAAATTATAACAAATTTTGCTAAAAGCTTAATTATAGGACACTTACAATCTTATGTTAATCAATATTAAATAAATGTAAAAAAATTAATAATGTCTTCAAAGTATAAATGAAAATAAAAATTTTATCCTTCAAAGTTTATTTTGGTACTTTTAAACAATAAAGAAAAAATTAATTGACATGCACCTTCCGGAACCAGTTAAAACCCAACAGCCACCACTACCAATTTCTATCTCTCACATGCATTTTTTCAAACACCTTACATGCATTGTTAAATATACAAACAATAACTGATCTTTCCTCAAAATAAAATAAAAGAACATATTACAGTGTCACTCTCAACCATTTCATCAAATATAGTTTTATCTGAAAATCAATCATAAAACAACAAAGGAAAAAAGGTAAAAGGATAATTGTCAAGTGAGGTATGTGTAATTTGCCCATTACAATTTTATTTTCGTTCTTTTGAGATTGTTTTCTTTGACTTGGTTTGTGTCATTGGAGTTAAAGAAGGAAAAGGAGGATTCGTAGGTGATCACTATCAACTGTCATAGTTGATAAGGTTGGTTCAATTTATTTATTTCTCAAAATTATTTGGCTATTTGTAATATTTGTATTATACACAGGAAAAACATAATAGATTCCTAAACATGGACTATGTGAAAAAGGCTGAAGGTGTTTCAATATGGACCATGGGAGTTACTTTAAGACCAAAGTCAACAAAAATAAATTCAAGATTGTGCCTTCATCAATAAAATTGATTGTATAATTACATATATATATATATATATATACATTTGTATATATCTGCAAATACTAATTTAGAGTAACAAACACAATATTGAAACCTCTTGGAAAAAGTGAAAGGAAAGCATAGTTCCACTTTGTCGCCACCACTGTTGATTCCCATTTGGATACCAAATTTTGCATTATATGTTTTTTTATATAATATTTCTTTTATATGCGTTTTTACTCTACATTTCACTATTTTGACTTGTAATATTAGTGAACATTATGGAAGAAATACTATTCTGCAATTAAGAAAAAATCAAAGCTATTGTACACTTGTTAAACTAATTCATATAATAACACTACTCAAGTAATTTATAAATCTTCTACCAATTGAGTTCTTATTACTTCGATGGTTTAACACCTGAATATCCTTATAAAAATATGTCAATCTTATTGTCTTGTTTATCTAAATTTGCCTCTATGTATAATGTGCACTCTAAACTAAGGTAATAAGTGTTGACATTCGATTACCTTAAAGAAAGTTCTCATATTGCTTAAACTAATTTATAGAAAAGTCCTCAAGAAGCATTAAGCAAAACTTGAAGTGGTGTTTTGAACCCAGAATCTTGAGTCCCTTTGCATGGTTCTGTGAGATTTTATTGGCAACAATGCACCAAAATACAAAAGAAAATACAAAAACACAAAAAAGAAAATAAAAAATGAGCATAACACCAACCCATATAAATTGAAAGCTACATAAATAAAAAAATGAAAAAGAAACATAACACAAAAAAAGAAAGAGAAGCCCAAATACATATCAGTTTATGATTTAGAAACACAAACACATATCAGTTTAAGGTTTAGGAAAACAAATACAAATTCAAATCTTGATTCCAACGATTTTGACTTATCCCTTGTTTATTTTTTGACTTTATCATTCAATTTCTTTGTATGCTTTGTTCTGAACACTTGAAGTTTTGACAAATTTGAATGATTTTGAGTTAAATTTGACTTGATTGTATATGATTTCGACATTAATTTTCAATGCTCTATTTCAACTTTTTCTGGGTTTTCATTACAAAGTGTGGTCCCATTGAATACATGGATTAAGGTTTAGAAAAACAAATCTTAGAAACACAAACACATACCTAATCACACAAACCCAAACCCAAACACATCAGTTTAAGGTTAGAAAAATAACTATTAGAAACACAAACACAAACTGAAATCTTAGAAACACAAACCCAAACACATACCTAATCAACAAAAATAAAAAAAATGGCAACACAATGAAACAATTCGATGAAATGATTAAACCTTGCGATGCTAGACGGTCAGAGTAAACCAATCTGCCGGAGTGAACAATGGCAACCGAGCTGCAGGAGAACAATGGTTGGAGTGGTCGGAGTGAGAAATGGAAACAAAGAATTGGAGAGAGAGAGAGAGAGAGAGAGAGAGAGAGAGAGAGAGAGAGAGGGTCTGTGTTCAAATTTTGAAATTTGGAATAGAGAGACAAATTTTGAGATAAGAGGAGTAGGTGTGAGAGAGATACATTTTGAGATATTTTGGGACTTACATTTTGCACCATTAGATGTTGATGGTAATTGATCTCAACCATTGATTTGTCCAAATAGAACAAATGAGAGTGAGACATTTTTAGCCATTGGATTGAATCAATCTAATGATCCACGTATTGACACATATACATTTTGAGCTTTTGAATTCAAACCAAGCCTTCCATTGTTATATAGATATTGGAATCATATGTATAGATATATATACATACATCCATAATCATATATAAAAATAAAAATAAAAGATTAATTTAACTCCTATCTATATTGGTTAAATTTGAAACATTAGCTAAAAAGTCAAAAATTAATACAAAAAACAACCCATTCTTTTCTCAACCACAAAAAAATGTATGTTTCTTTCCTTCTTCCAATTTCCAATTTTTTTTTTTAAAAAAAAAAACACCATCTGTTTCGTTATGTAAAATTAGAATTCTTTACTCAAAAAGACCCACTTCAGTCTTCGTTCCATAGAAAATCTTTTTATAAATCAAAAGCTTTTCAAAACCATAGAAAATCAACACCCATTTCCCATTAAAGAATCAAACCCATTTCATAAATCAAAACCATGTGAGAAATCAAACATTTCAAATTAATTTTATAAATGCAGAACTCAATGCATATAAATATCATATTGGGATCAAACATATCAGATTGGGATCAAAATGCATATAAATAAAGCATAACTCAATGGATACAAATAAAAGCACAATCAAAGCAAAGCAGAAATCACAGTACACAGCAAAGGTCCAATAATCCAAACCTTGGTGCCAAAAGGTCCAATTGGATAATTCATCTCTAGAACATTCCTTCCCTAAATGAAAGAATTGGATTAAATTCAGATTCAATTCTCTCTCAAACTATCAAATGTATATGGTATTACACATACGTATCAGACACATGAATTGAACTGAATAAACAATAGGATACCTCGAGTTCGGCCTCAAGTTCTTCATGTTCATGACTTGTAGTAATTGGCATAACATCTGCAACTCTCTTCTTCCCCTTCAGAATAATATCTGCCATCCATCAACAACTAAATGATATTTCGAATCCTTACTCTTCTTTTTTCATCAAATTCAATTGAAATCTTGGTTAAAAACTTAATTTGATAGAAGAAAACCAAATCTTGGTTACTCTCCTTACTCCAATCCTTACTATTTTTCTCTTTTTTTTTAAGCAAATCTTTTTGAAAAATTCCAAACTTATCCTAAAATTAGCTTTAGCCATTTTTAATAAAAGAAAACCATCTTCAATCCTTACTCTTTTACAAATTAAAACCATCTTAAAACCCATTTCAAAACCATCTTCAAAACCCATTTTAGATCAAGTAACCATAATCGTATCTATATATAAAAGAGTTGATTCAATATTTGGGATATCTGTATTCTCAATATTTGCATTGTCCCTAATCATATATAACCAAATGTTATGTGGACTTGCAGTTCAATTTTCAAGTTTTGACCCAAAAACATAAAATTGATACACTAATATGGAACCAATTAAGGCCATAAATAAGTTGCCCACAGCAGAAGTTATTAAATAGGAAGACTTGCAACTTATTATGATTATACCACATGCAAACAGATACATATAATTGTTTTTACATATTTGATAATACATTCCGATATGTATTAAAACTTCATAAAATGGATGCTTAAATCTGTTCATTAACATGCTCAGATTTAGTGCGCATTCATACACATTTATCAAAAGAAACACCACAAAAAAAATGTTAATTCTGTTTATTACTATCAACATATCGATGGCTCCTACATTATTGTTAGGAATCAAACATATCGATGGCTTAAGCTTTCTTAAATTTTATTGAACTAAAAGAGGTTTAAATGGAACTACAAACTAATAACCTACCAATCATTTTCCATGAATAAAATATCTCATTCAATGAATTAATAAAAAATCACATAGATATGCAGACGCCAAACTAATAACCTACCAATCATTTTTCGCCACCAAATTTTACTAAAATTAAACAATTTATTAAAATGAATTGTGTTTCCAACGGAAACTACCAATAAAACACATCAATCACTTAGTACTTTGCTTCAAAGAATCTATTTATTAAAATCAACATCTAACAAAAGATTTGCATATCTACACAGTTTTAAAATAATAATTTTACTCCAAACATTAAATAAAAATAATGAATCAGTCTAATATGAGGACATTTTCAAGTATTGGTAACACAATCTAACTCCAAACAACATGAAAAGAAAATATTAATAAATCTTACCATTTTTCTTACAAATTAATAAATCCTAAAATTTTTAGATATGCCACATTACCCCAACCTAGCAAAGGGTGCAAATGAGTAGAAATCTATGTAGTAGTAAAGTCAACCAATATATACTTCTACACATAAAGTGGACAAATAGATAGAAAAGCAAACAAAAAATATATAGAGAGACAATGTTTAAGTAAGAACACAAATCAAATTCTTACCACAATGTTTTGATATGAAAGGTCTTAAGGAAGTCCACAATGCTTTAGACACAATGTTTCAATCAGAAACTGTAAACATCAATAAAGCAATTAAATTGGACAACAGTAACAAACTTGCTAAAATTAAAGATTATTGAAACAAAAGATATTCACAAATTAGAGTAAATATTATTGAAACAAAAGATGCTGAAATAGGTGAGGTTTAAAGAGAGAGCAAGAGAGAAGTGGCATTACCTTAATGGTGGTCCGTTGAAGAGAGAGCGAGAGAGAAACGGGAAGAGATGATGCTGCAGAGCCGTTGAAATGGATTTCAAATGGGATAAGCTTGCAACTTTGAACAGTACAGTTTCATTATTAAATTGAATTGTAAACTGAATCAAATGTCTTGTCAAAGCTATCTAAGCTAAAATCATCACCAAAAATGGATTTCAAATGGATTTCAAATGATATAGACAAATGTCCCTTCAAAATTAAAAAACGGAGCTTTAAATAATCAAACTCCTCCAAAAATGCTAATAAGATGTGGGTGTTTCACAAAAGAAACCAAAACTCAACATTTGAAACCAAAACTCCACTGCCATAATCACATTGTTGAAATAAAAGCTTCAAACACGTCATGATCAATTCAAGAAATGCAACACCCACTCACAACAAAAATAAATTGAAGGATATGATTCTAAGGTTTGAAAAAGGTATTTTAGGAGAACAAATAAATAGAGAAAAAAGTATTTTAGGAGGGAAAAAAACTATGTGATCATTGAATACCCACTTCACTAAATGATGCTGGGACATTCATTCTATTTAAATGCCCACTACTCTAACATCCACCAAAACCACTCACAGTAAAGCTACTGAGACTTCCACAATACACTTTGGACAAAGAAGATAAAGAAAACCAAAGAATGCGAAACTTATGGAAAAAAGTGACCAAACTTATGGAAAAAAGTGACCCGACTTATGGAAGAAAGTGACCCGATGGTTGAAGCAAACCATAAAAAATCAAAATAAAAAGTTATGGCAGTACTATTTTTTATCAGGAGCTACATTATTGGCCACTGCTCCAAAGTTCCTTCCACTCCCAATTTTTCCACTACTTACCAGTCCTATTTTCCTTCATTGCTCATATTCTCTTTTATGCAAATGGAAAGGGGGAATTTTTTTAAATAAAAAATCAAGTGGCTAAAATAAAAATGAAATGAAGATAAAAATACAATAGTGAATATATAAAACATGAGAGCAAAATAAGATCAAAAGGAAAAATAAACATGAGAGCAAAATAAGATCAAAATAAAGAAAACATTTACTATATGAGGAATGAATAATTCTTCATGAGATGCAAAGCAAGTTCACCTTGATTTATCGATAACTTGATTACCAACAAAAATAGAAAAGAAACAAAAGAAATATTAAACTTACATTCAGAACTATAGGTTTAATGTTGAATGCCCTGTCAAAAGACTCTGGGTATGTTTGGTTTGAGTTTGGGAGATGAGTTTTAGAGATAAAAAGTACGAAAAGTTGTTTGGTTTGGTTTTTTTCAAAAGATGTTTTGGAAAATTATTTTGAGAGAGAGTTTTGGAAAAAGTGATTGATTTGATGTGTATGAGAGAGAGATTTGTTTGGAAAACTTGTAAACCAAACAAGTTTTGAGAAATTTTTTTGGGAAAATTTGTTTGGTTTGATTACTTTTGAAAACTTATTTGTAGAAAATTTTTCCCAAAAATTTTTGAGAAACATAAACCAAACAAGGCCTCTGTTTTCCAAGCTGAAAACTTACTATATCACAAATAATTTTTAAGAGTTAATTAAAATAAACGTTGAAAAATTCTTTGATACACATGGTGTTTATGATGAACTTGGTTATTAGACTTTTTGTAGTGTTTACGGTTATAACCCATGGTGGTTTTGGTTATGAAATTTTGTGATGTTTAATTATAAATTTAAGTGGCCTTAGGTATGAGGATTTATGATTTGTTTTTAAGATTATGAACTACTATGATTAAAACTTTGGATGCATATTGTTGAAAAGCTTTTGAGGTGTATATAAATTTAATATGACTTATTGGGTCATTCTACCAATAAACATTTGCAATACTTATTGGGTCATTCTATCAAACTTTAATATGACTTATTGGGACATTCTATCAAACGCGTGTAATGATCATAATTGATTTGAGTCTAGTAAACTCACACCAAAAAATAAAAAAACAAAACAAAAAAACATGATTGGTTTATTTCCTGAACACGTGTTCAGGAAATGGGTTCTAGTTGTGTGCCTATATAAAGAAAACTTATTGGGTCATTCTATAAGATGAAAAAGATGAACACAAAATAAGATGAAAAAAAAATGACAACAAATTAAGGGTTTAAAAACTGTCTAACCCATAACAGAAAAAAAAAAAAAAAAAAAAAAGAAAAAGAAGAAAAAGAACAGAGTTGTCTAGATTAATATGGTAAAAAAGAAATTAAAAAAAAAAGAATGGAAAAATAGGTAACCCAAAACAATTCTTCCCTACCACAACAAAAAACTGTATAGATTAATCTCCAAAAAACTGTCTAGATTAATCCCCAAAAATGTCCGATTTGTTGATCATTCTATCAAACACATGTGTAATGATCATAATTGATTTGAGTCCAGTAAACTCACACCAAAAAATAAAAAAACAAAACAAAAAAACATGATTGGTTTATTTCCTGAACACGTGTTTAGGAAATGGGTTCTAGTTGTGTGCCTATATAAAGAAAACTTATTGGGTCATTCTATCAAACACTTGCAATACATGACTTATCGGTCATTCTATAAGATGAAAAAGATGAACACAAAATAAGATGAAAAAAAAAATATGACAACAAATTATGGGTTTAAAAACTGTCTAACCCAGAACAGAAAAAAAAAAAAAAAAAAAAAAAAGAAAAAAAAAAGAGCTGTCTAGATTAATATAGTAAAACAGAAATTAAAAATAAAAAAAATAAAAATAAAGGGGCAAAATAGGCAACCCAAAACAAACCTTCCCAACCATAATTCTAATGATTTGTGGCATTTAGTTATAAGATTTTGTGATGGTCAAATTTATGATAACTTGGTTATTAGACTTTTTGTAGTGTTTATGGTTATAACCCATGGTGGTTTTGATTATGAAATTTTGTGATGTTTAATTATAAATTCAAGTGGCCTTAGTTATGAGGATTTTATGATATTTTTTTAAGATTATGAACTACTGTAATTAAAACTTTGGATGCATATGTTAAAAAGCTTTTGGGGTGTATATAAATTTAATATGACTTAATGGGGTCATTCTATCAAGCACATGTGTAATGATCGTAATTCATTCGAGGCCAGCAAACTCATACAAAAAAATAAAAAAACAAAACAAAAAAACATGATTCGTTTATTTTCTGAACACATGTGTTCAGGAAATGGGTTATAGTTGCGTGCCTATATAAAGAAAACTTATTGGGTCATTCTATCAAACACTTACAATACATGACTTATTGGGTCATTTTATAAGATAAATAAGATGAACAAATTAAGGGTTTAAAAACTGTCTAACCTATAACAGAAATAAAAAAAACAAAGCTGTCTAGATTAATATGGTAAAACAGAAATTAAAAAAAAAATGGCAAAATAGGCAACCCAAAACAAACCTTCCCTACTAAAACAAAAAATTGTCCAGATTAATCCCCAAAAAACTGTTCGATTTTGATACAAAAAACTGTCTAGATTAATCCTCAAGAATGTCTGATTTGTTGATTAATATGAGAGAAAACAACTAAGAAAATCAATAAATTTATAAATGATTAAACAACAAATAAAATTCTTTACCTCTGTGGATTTGGAGGAGGGTTCATAGATCTGACTCTGGTTTTTGGATGATTGAGAGAAATTCTTTACCTCTGTGCCAGAGCCACGCTAGGGTTAAAGAATTTAGCCACCGGATAATCTGACTCTGGTTTTTGGATGCTCTGACTCTGGTTTTTGGATGCTCGGATTCAGCCACCGGCGAAGTTAAAGAAAGAGGGGATCTGAGCTTCCATGTTGAGATGGGTTTGTTGTGGCGGTTCAGAGGAATGGAGGAAGAGAGAAGATAAAGAGAGTGATGCAGAGAGAGAGAGAGAGAGATTCTGAGCGTGTGTTCAAAATTTGAAAGAGGAGTGTGTTCAAAATTTGTGTGTGTGTGTGTGTGAGAAAGAGAGAGAGAGAGAGAGAAAGAGGGGATCTGAGCTTCCATGTTGTAAGCCATTGGATGTGTTCAAAATTAGACGTTGTAAGCCATTGGATTGAATTCAATCTAATGGTCCATGTATTGACAAAGGCACAAAAGTCCCATTAGGAGTAAAAATCTGAGCTTCCATGTTATATAGATTTTGAAATTTCACTCTCTCTTTTTTTCATTATAAAAGTGAAATTTCACAATTTCAACAATATTTTTTGAAAGTGTAAAATTTTATAATTTTGGACTCAAAAGTGTGAATTTTTTATTTTTTTATATAATTTCATATTCAAAAAAATGAGGTTGTACACAAGCTATAGGTCATCTATGAGGGCCCAAAGCTCAACCCCTAGGCTCAATGAATTGTCTATGTTTCTTGGAAAATCATGAATTAGGCATGTACGGGAAAGAAATAAACCTTCTCGTATAATCCTGTTGATCAAGTATGCGCTCCTCCAAACATCGTCGCTTTACTTCCTGAAAACACAAACGTGAGCTAGCCCGCGGGTGTGTGCCGGATATCTCTCCGATGCCTAAGTCAGCAAAATAGACAAATAGACAAAAGCTCTGTGTATTCGAGAATCAAAGTTGTGTTACCTCCCCAAATGTGATGTTGTGAGCTTTTATAGGTTCCGCGTGGCACAATCCTAGTAGGACTTTTACTTCTCCATGTAGAGTCCTCCTAGGAATTATATTCCTGAAAGATAGTACTTATCCTTCAACACCCCCCTCACTGTTTAAACCAAGTGAGATGGTTTTACCATGGTTAGATGTCAATACGACCGAGATAACATGGCCATGCTAGAGCCGCAGACTAGATCGAGCTCCACATAGCTCGGTTCTTCCTTTCACTGCGTGTACCTCGGTTTGACATATTCCAACTGGGCCGTTAAGATCGTGCTAACCACTCCGAGTCTTGGACCGAACTAACCCATAGCACAATTCTGAGGAAAGCTCAACATACTCGGCTCAATATGACACGACCGAGCTAACTGCTCCTACTCTGACCGTGGTGACCAAGCTGACTACAAGGCTCTTTCTGGACCGGGCTAACTTCTAGGCCCTTTTACTCGGCCTCTCTTACTATGGCCCATAGATCGGCCTATTTACTCAGCTCGGCCCAATTTACTTATAAATTACCCTCTCAATTGCCCCTTAATTCCATCTGTGCAGCATGATAGGGATTACTTGTTACCAGCCGAGCTAAAAGCTTTAGCTTTTCAACCGAGCTAAAAACCTTAGCCTTCCAACCGAGCTAGAAACTTTAGTTTTCCAACTAAGCTGAATTCACACTGGGCTCCATCTGTTCGGTCAAAACGTCTCTTCAGTCGCTGTAACTGAATCGATTTCTATTCCATGGACACGTGGCAAACTCTCATTGGCCATGTGTAGCTGTCACGCCGCCTTCGTACCTTGCGTTTTTTGAACAGTCTCGCCATTTCTTTCTCTCTTTTCATAAAACCAAACCCTTTGTTTTTGAATCATTTCATTTGCACTATTCACCTTCTTCTCACTCTCTTCTCTGAGCTTTCACTTTTCTCAAACACAGTGCCTGCAAAACTTGCGTTCTTGTTGCCATCGCTCCCTTCTTCAGTTCCTCCATCTTGAGCTGGTAAGTGGTTCGCATCTGTTTTCTTTTCATTTATTTTGTACTGTTTTTGCAATACATAGTTTAGTATTCATATGTTTTTCAAAATACATCCTAGGTCTGCTTCCATTTTTCTGGGAAAAACCATGTAATAGAACCACTTGTATTTCACGAACAATCTGAGAAACACTGTATTTGATCCAAAATCACACCCCAACCGAACTAGGATACTGTTTGTATTAGGTGCAAGCCTAGCCACATCTAACAACCGAACTAAAACTTCACGCCGTACTTATAGTTTCCATAAGTTAGGGACCTTCTGATTCTTTTAGCCGAGCTATCAAACCGTACTAGGTTTGTGCAATATCATGCTAGAAAGCCTCAACCACCGATCGAGCTAAAATTTGGGGCTAAACCAACTCCCTTTGTTCAAACCGAACTAAGAATACTGCCCTAAAGGCTCAACCGGGCCAAAACTGGATAGCATCTCGCGTAACCGAGCTAGGACTTCATTTATTTTGCCTATGTTTCTTATAGCACGGTCCCACGATCTGTGCTTAACACCTTTCTTTCTCACTTTGCAGACTCTGACTAGGTTGCCCAGGCACTCCTTTGAACGCTAAACCGAGCTACTCAGCGTCGTTTCACAACCAAGCTAATACTTGAGCTAATTTATTTATAATTTGATAGCAAATGGGTAAATATAGGTTTTTAGTAAACTCACCAGGGGCCATGGCCGAGTTCTGAAGGGACTATCATATCCCTGATGACGTCCATCTCACCTTAGCCGAACTAGATACCACACCCTGGGGGAACCCTGGCTTTGTTCCCTTTACCCTTCTTTCTATTGTAGAAACCGGCCTAAGATTCCCTGTACAACCCCTTCTTTGTGAATTCCTCAGACAAACAAACCTCTGCCCTACCCAACTTTCCACCAATTCTTACCGCATAATAAACAGCATAGCCGAGCTAAACCGCCGGGCTGGCCTTAATCTCGGTCTAGCCGAGCTCTTCCACCAATACTCCATAGGGTCGACTAAAGATGGCTGGGTTTACTATCTCAGAATAAGGCACCGTCGTGAAAAGATAATAAAAAATACCCCGGATAAAGATGTGAATGATGACGATTTCTTCTGGGTATCTGGGAACTTTAAGGACCAACAAGCACAGATCCCTGGTGACAGAATAAACTGGAACAAGGGTGTAGCCGGTAGGATTACCTCGGTTCAATTCCATGTTTTTCTTTACTTCGGTTTTCTTATCTTGAACCGTTCTAACTGTTGTCTTCCTTCATGCAGATTTGGACTTTCTCAAGTCCCAATACAGTTACCCCGACTTGAATGTACTACGTGCCGCGCTGCGATACCCAAACAGAAGTTGGACCGAACTACTGAATTTTGAGCCGACCTACCGTTACAGCGGCAGATGAAAGGCCAAGGTTACCGACTTTTTGTTGGAAGCCTCTCCTGAACCGGACCCATCCTTGCCTCAAATCAATCTGATCCCTCTAACTGCTGAGCAAGAAATGGCCAAGAAGAGAGCCGTAAGAGCCCTCCTCACTGAGACAAACCAGCCCGAGGTACCCCCCAGCCGATCAAACACAGGAGACCGTGGTAGCCTTACCATCCCACCAACCTTCATCATCTCGAGCAAGCAAGCGTGCTCAGACTTCCATAACCAAGCCACGCCTTGTCGACGAAGATGAAACCGTGGTGCTTCAAACCACTCCACCAAGCCCCCCTCCTAAGCGCTCAGACCGAGCTAGCTCCTCAAAGTGGGTACCAAAGATCACATTTCAGAACCGCGCTATCACGGATTCTGACTCAGTGGTTGCAGAAAAAGACCACTTGATGGCATTCAACCTTGCTAAAAGCGTTTGCCTTCCAGCCGACATGAGGCACCACGACTACCTAACCGAGCTGAAGGCCCTTCGCTCGTCCACAAAATCAATGGTGCTGATAAGTAGCTCCTTTGCTTATTTTTCAAAATTTTTATAACTTTCGGCTCGGTTTTACTGAAAAGTGTCTTACCATCCTTTTGCAGGCCATATAGAAAAACCACATCGCTCACAAGCGAGTGTTGGAACTTCGAAAAACCACCAGGCAGGCCATGGCCGAGGCTAATGAAAAAGCGGCCGAGCTAAAAGAGTCCCAACAAAAGATGGCTGAGCTAGAGACCGAGGTGGCTCGACTCACAGGGCTAGTTACCTCGGCTGATGCTGATAAACAAAAGACCTTGGCCGTGATGAAAGATAAATACTTGCGCAAGCTGGCCAAGCTCGATGGCAAAAAGAGCGCAGAGATCGCCGAGCTGAAGAAGAAGGTAGAAGACGCAGAGGACCGGGGTTACAAGGAGGGGGAGGCCACTTACATCAAGCAATGCGAGGCGGCCAAAGACTTATTCTTCAAATGTGGATGGAGGGCGGCCGTGGCGCAGCTTGGTCACAGCCCCAAGATTGAGGTCTTCAACCCTCATTCATATTTCATATCGAGCTCAATGGTGGAGTACGCTGCTGCCATTCAGCAATAATTTCTTCAAGAGGAGGAGGATGAAGATGCTGCTCGAGAAGAAAATGAGGCTAATAATGCCCCGGTCGTCAATGATCCCGTTGTTCAGCCAGCTCGGGTGGAGCCACCGGTAGAAGACCTAACAACCGAACTACCAGCTGAAACCGGGCTCCGAGTTGAACTGGATGCAGATCTTGATGACCTCTTTGCGTAATCTTATATTTTCTTCTTTTTGCTTTTGGAAAAAAATTGTAATCGGGCTGAGGCCCCACTTTTTGTACTTGATTTGAGTTTCCAATGAAATCTTCTTTTGTTCCGACTTTTGTTTCGGTTTAATCTATGCTTGCGTTATCTTTCCAATTGTAATCTGAATGAAGTATAACATTTTCCGGCCGAGATATTTATCCCAGTCATAACTGGCCATACCAACCAACCTCTTCAGCCTAGATCCTTATCTCGGCTGAAGAACAATAAGTGTTGGTTTTTTCAGCCAACCTCTTCAGCCTAGATCCTTATCTCGGCTGAAGAACAGTAAGTGTTGGTTTTTCCAGCCAACATCTTCAGCCTAGATCCTTATCTCGGCTGAAGAACAGTAAGTGTTGGTCTTTCCAGCCAACCTCTTCAGCCTAGATCCTTATCTCAGCTAAAGAACAGTAAGTGTTGGTTTTTCCAGCCAACCTCTTCAGCCTAGATCCTTATCTCGGCTGAAGAGAGCTCAAAGTTGGTTTTTCTTGCCAACCCTGAGTGAAGTGTTTGGTTATTCCTGCCAAACGTTCTGCAGCCTGGATCCTTATCCTAGGCTTAGGAGGGGTGTTGGTTATTCCAGCCAACCTCTAGGTTAGTTATTCCTGCCAGCCTAGAGTAAAGTGTTTGATTATTTCTGCCAAACGTCCTGCAGCCTGGATCCTTATCCTGGGCTTAGGAGTAATGTTTGTTTTTCCAGCCAACTTCTTCAGCCCAGATCCTTATCTTAGCTGAAGAGAATTCAAAGTTGGTTATTCCAGCCAACTCTGCTTTTGTTGCCCCTAGCTCACTAAAACAACTTTTACAAAATAAAACAGTTATGCTGAAAAGAAAACTACTTGTTTTATTGAGAAGAAGAGGAAAAATTACAAGTATTTTAAAGAAAAGATAAAAATAAAATAGTTTAAGACTAGCAGTGTTCCATGGCCTCGGAATGACTTTGTTGTCCTTGTCTTCCAAGTGGTATGCCCCTTTTCCTGCTAACCCAACCACTTGGTAAGGTCCTTCCCAATTGGGCCCTAACTTGCCGTCTCCGAGTACCAAGGTGTTTCCCATCACTTTGCGCAGTACCCAATCTCCGATTTTGAATTGTCTCGGATGTACTGTTTTGTTATACTTTCTAGACAACTCTTGCTGGTACGAGGCAATGTGAACTAGTGCTTTTTCTCTTCTTTCTTCTGCAAGGTCGAGTTCCAATACTATGGCTTCTCCATTTAAGCCTGGATCAAAATTTTCACTTCTAATTGTAGGGAGGTCAATTTCCAGTGGGATAACTACTTCCATGCCATAGGCCAAGGAAAAAGGTGTTTCGCCAGTAGACCGTTGAGGTATGGTACGGTAAGCCCATAAAACACGAGGGAGCTCCTCCGCCCACTTACCTTTTTCTTTCTCTAGTATTTTCTTCAATCCATCCAAGACGACCTTGTTTGATGCTTCCGCCTGGCCATTTGCTTGGGGGTATACCAGTGTAGAGTTGTAGAACTCTATCTTGTACTCTTCACAAAAGCCTCTAAAAATTTTGCCGTCGAACTGAGTGCCATTGTCTGATATTAGCGCCTTGGGTATGCCATACCGAGTAATGATATTCTGCCAGACGAATTTCTTCACATCTTTCTCCTTTATTGATGCTAGTGCTTCTGCCTCCACCCACTTTGTGAAGTAGTCTGTGGCTGTAAGAAAGAACTTTCTGTTGCCAGGTGCTGTTGGAAGTGGTCCTACTATGTCCAAGCCCCACATTGCGAAGGGCCATGGGCTAGTTAAGGGTAGAAGCTCCCTAGCTGGTTGATGTATTTGGTGTGCGAACTTCTGGCATTTCTCGCACTTCTTGACGTATTTCGCTGAATCTACTTGCATATATGACCACCAATATCCTTGCGAAATGGCTCTATAAGCTAATGATCTTCCTCCTTGATGACTTCTGCATACGCCTTCGTGTATCTCGAACAAGAATGCTTCAACTTTGCTGGGGTGGACACACTTTAGGTAAGGTCCTGTGAAGGATTTCTTGTACAAGGCCATTGATGGGGAGAGCCAAAATTGCTGTGACTTTGCTCTTATTTTGTTGGCCTCTTTCTTTTCTTCTGGTAAGACGCCGTCTTTTAAGAACATTATAATGGGATCCATCCATGAAGGGCCTAGTTCGGCACAACATGCCTCTTCTACTTCGGGTTCTTCAATGCTTGGTCTTGGTAGGTAGTCAACTAGTAACGGATGAGGGATGGATGTATCTGCCATCGAAGCAAAGCCTGCTAGTTCGTCCGCTCTGCTGTTTTCTTCTCTGCCGATTGCTCTATTCGCACTACATCAAATTTCTTGATCTCTTTTCTGACTAACTCTTGGTACTTTGCCATCCTGTCATCTTTTGCCTCGTAGTCGCCTGAAATTTGGTTTACCACCAGCTGTGAGTCACTGTAAACCATTAGCTCGGTGGCCTTTATGTAGAATGCTGATTTTAAGCCTACCGAAAGCGCTTCATACTCCACTTCGTTGTTTGATGCTGGGAAGCCAAGGTTGACTGATTGCTCCATTACTAGGCCATCTGGGGAGATGAGGACTACGCCCAGTCCTGCTCCATGCCTGTTGGATGCTCCGTCCACGAAGAGCTTCCACATCTCTCTTACGAACAGTTTCCAGCAAGTGCAGGGATCGGATGATGTCTTGGGGTCATGAGTGTTACTGGTGTTTTCTTCAAAGTTCATGCTTGCTGTTTGCCCCTCATTATCTGATTGTACCAAGTCTTTATTTGTTGATGAGTCTTTGCTTGGTGTAGCATGGTTTGCTTCTTCCTCCCTTCGCTCGCTCTTGTCTGCCTTAGGATCTGATTGGGTATCCTGTACCAGGGGTTGCGCTATTCCGGCGACAATTTCCATCCCCTTGGTTGTATCAATCAAGTCCACTGGGCAGATGTGATGACTTCCTGGAGTGAATTCTGCGACAAAGTCTGCCAAAGCTTGGGCTTTTATCGCGGTTCTGGGTTGAAACTTGATGCCAAACTGTCCCAACTCTACTGCTCACTTCAAGATTCGCCCAGAAAAGTTCACTCTCTCAAACAAAGCTTTTAATGGAAAAGCTGTGAGAACGATTATGGTGTGGACGTGAAAGTAATGCGACAACTTCCTTGAGGCCATCATCAAGGCTAAGGCCAATTTTTCCAATGGTAAGTACCTGGTTTCAGCGCCCAGCAATGTTTTGCTGACATAAAAGATGGGTAGATGTTGGATTCCTTCCACTCGGACCAATACTGCGTTAATTGCATGCTGTGAAACTGCCAGGTATAGAAATAATTCTTCTCCAGGTACTGGGG
This sequence comes from Camellia granthamiana, assembly GCA_036172215.1. Lineage (NCBI taxonomy): Eukaryota > Viridiplantae > Streptophyta > Magnoliopsida > Ericales > Theaceae > Camellia > Camellia granthamiana. The sequence continues at coordinate 74,574,200 of CM069907.1, forward strand.
TCACTAGCAATGGTGGAGAAGACATGTATTCTTTTAAGCTTTCTAGGGCACGGTCACATTCTTCATCCCACTCAAACTTGGCCTTTAATGCTTGAAAAAATGGTCGACATTAGTCTGACGACCGGCTTATAAACCGGTTGAGCGCAACTGCCATGCCAGTGAGATACTGTACTTCTTTTACTGAGTTGGGCCTCTCTAGATCTTGGATTGCTTTGATCTGAGAGGGGTCTGCTTCTATACCTCGGTTGGTCACCAAGAAGCCTAGGAATTTGCTAGATCCTACTCCGAACGCACACTTGGATGCATTAAGGCGTAGCTTGTGCTTCTTCAGGATCTAAAACATCTCGCCTAGGTCCCTGAGATGGTCATTCTTATCCTTGCTCTTGAGCACCATGTCGTCGATGTAGGCTTCCATTGTTCTGCCTAACAATGGTTCGAACATCTTGGTGACCATCCGTTGGAATGTTGCCCCTGCGTTCTTAAGGCCAAAGGGCATGACCTTGTAACAATACAGTCCTCTTGGCGTCATAAAAGATGTGACCTCCTGGTCTGGCTCATAACCTCTGTACGCATCAAGAAAGCTAAGACGGTTGTGTCCTGCCGTCAAATCTACCAATTGGTCTATTCGTGGTAGAGGAAAGCTGTCCTTTGGGCATGCCTTGTTGACTATTTTGTAGTCCATGCAGACACTCCATTTTCCATTCTTCTTTAGTACCACTACTGTATTGGAGATCCATCTGGGGTAGTGCACTTCTCTGATAGCTCTTGCTTCTAGCAGGTTTTCTACTTCTTCCGCCACTATCTCGGTGTGGTGGAGTGCTGATCTGCGAGTGCGCTGTATAATTAGTGAAAAGTTGGGTGGACGTTTAATTGGTGACAGATGAAGCTTGGGTCAATGCCAGGCATGTCATACGGCGTCCAGGCAAACACTTCGATGTTAGAGGTTAAGAACTCCATGACCTCTATTCTCTCAGTGTTGGACATAGATGAGCTAAGCAAAAAGAACTTATCCGGGTTCTTTTCATCTATTCTTACCTGTACCAAGTCTTCCACTGCCTTCTGTTCAGCGGCTTTGCCTACATCCGCAAACAATTCATTGCTCTCGGGTTCTTCCACCATTTGAACAAACTCCTTGGCAGCGTGGCTGCCATTTACTGTGACGAAGCATTGCTTGGACATAATTTGGTCTCCAAAGACCTCTTCAATTACCCCGACTTCGTTGGGGAATCGCATTACTTGATGGTAGGTTGATGCTACCGCACTCATGGCATGCAGCCATGTCCTTTCCAAGATTATGTTGTAAGTGGAGGGCACTTTCAATATCCAGAATTCCACTTGTTTAGTCATGCTTCCTGTTCTAACTGGGAGGATTATCTTGCCGATTGGCCACTCTGGCATTAAGTTGAACCCAATCAGGGGAGATACAACAGGTGCCAAGTCTTTGTCCTTCAGTTTCAGTTGTTTGAAGGTTTCGTAATACATTATTTCGCACGAGCTTCCTTGGTTGATCAAAATTCGTTTGATGTCATAATCCATGGCGCGGAGTGTGACGACCAGTGCATCATTGTGAGGGCAATATATCCTTGCCAAGTCTTTGTCTGAGAAGGATATGACGTTCGTGGCTTCTGTTCTCCCATTTTTGATGGTAGGTTGCGTACTTAATACCTCCCTTAAGTGCTCGGCCTTCTTGATCGTTCCCCTGAGCTCACATACCCACTCAAGTTCAAATACCCCATGTATCACGTTAATCATGCTTTGAGGTGGGGCGTCGATTGGCATTCCATCTGGGTGATCGTGGTTCTGGGGGGCTGGCTGCATCCCTCCCTCAATGTACTGGTCCAGATGCCCAGCTGCCACTAACTCTTCCAGATGCTGTCTCAACGGCGTGCAATTCTCAATGCGATGCCCTTTTTCCTTATGGAAGGTGCACTGGGATCTTTCGTCATAGTCCTTTTGTGCTTCTCCTAACTTAGTTGGCCACCTGACGAAAGGTTCATCACATATCTCACTGAGAATCTGATAGATCGGTTTTTTGAACACTGTGGTAATGGCAGTGCGGACTCTTAACCATCTTTTGTCTTGGTCCTCTCCGTTGTCCCGCCTGCCTCGCCCGTTCCGGCTTGGACGTTCTACCGCATTGACTTTTGTCGAAGTCTTTTTATCTGGTATTGCGGCTGTACCAGACTTTGTTTTAGCACGGGCGCCATCCTCTTCCACCCGAATGTGCTAGTGTACCCTCTCCATTAAGGCTTTCATTGTGAGGGGGGACGTCATGGTAATTGAGTCCCTCAGCCTGTTTCCGACTGGAAGACCTCTTTTGTACTGCGTGATGGTGAGATTCATGGGGCAATCTCCTATCTGGTTGAAGGTCTCCTAATAGTGACTGTTGTATGACCTCAACGTTTCCTTGTCGCCCATGTCAATGGAGAGTAGTTGGTCGATCTCCACCGGTGTCTTGGTGTTTGTTCTGAACCTTGTCACGAACGCCTCTGCCAATTGCGCCCAGGAGGCTATGTTGCCTTCTAGTAGCCTTTTGAACCAAGTCAAACCTAGGTCGCCAAGGCTGGATGGGAATATGATGCACATTAAAGCTTCGTTCCGTCGGTAGACTGCCATGACCTGGCAAAAGTGGCTTAAGTGCGAGTAGGGGTTTGTCTTCCCCTCATACGTGGTAAATTTGGGCTGAAGGAAGCCGGAAGGTAGGGGCGCGCTCTCAATTGCTGGAACGAACGGCGAGGTCTGTAGTCTTGCTAAGGCTTTGTCTGTCGGTTCGTAAGCAGGGCGTGCTATTGGCATTCCTACCTCGACGCTTCCATGCGTTCGAGGAGCCAACCGCTGAAGGGCTGAGATTCTGCGCGGGTTGCGCGCCCTGGTATCCTTCTTCCATCGCGCCTTTTCTTCAAGCACAGTCCGTAGGTCGGACGATCTAGGCAACTCCGTTTGCCTGGATGCAGTCTGGTGTGTGCGTGAGGGCCGATAGGTGCTTTTCTCAGTACATGACCTCTCAGTCCTCATTCTCTCAGACCTGGAGTAACGAGTCCTGGTATTCCTTGATTGAGTGTCGCCTGTTCTCAGGCTCCTACTCTCTGCTTGTGACGGGGTGGTATGCCTACCACGATCTTCTGAATGGCGAGGGGCCGTGGTTCTTTTGTGCCCCTCTCCTGTCGCCACCCCTTTTTCCTTTAATCTGGCATTTCATAGCCTCCATGTCCGCCGCCATCTTCCTTATTAGTTCATCCTGCTCTTTTACGCAATCCTCCAAAGCTTGAGGGTCGATTCTTCGCCTCTGCCTTTCAGAACTTTGTGAGCGAGAGCGACGGGGGCTGTTGTTCCACCTCCCCTTTGCATCTCTTCTGGGGTTCTGTCGCTGGGGTTCTAGATCCGCCATAGGAGGAATAGAAGGCAATCATTCGCGTCTCCCACCTCCCTTCGGGGTTTGTCCGTCGATGGTGGACAGCGGCAAATCTTCATTGTGCGCCATTACTTCCAATTAGAAAGGAAAAGCTTGATCAAGAGGTCTTGTTCTTTCTGCAATTCCCACAGACGACGCCAATTGTACGGGAAAAAAATAAACCTTCTCGTATAATCCTGTTGATCAAGTATGCGCTCCTCCAAACATCGTCGCTTTACTCCCTGAAAACACAAACGTGAGCTAGCCGGCGGGTGTGTGCCGGATACCTCTCCGATACCTAAGTCAGCAAAATAGACAAATAGACAAAAGCTCTGTGTATTCGAGAATCAAAGTTGTGTTACCTCTCCAAAGGTGATGTTGTGAGCTTTTATAGGTTTCGTGTGGCACAATCCTAATAGGACTTTTACTTCTCCATGTAGAGTCCTCCTAGGAATTATATTCCTGAAAGATAGTGCTTATCCTTCAACACCCCCCTCACTGCTTAAACCAAGTGAGATGGTTTTACCACGGTTAGATGTCAATACGACTGAGATAACATGGCTATGCTAGAGCCGCAGACTAGACCGAGCTCCACATAGCTCGGTTCTTCCTTTCACTGCGTGTACCTCGGTTTGACATATTCCAACTGGGCCGTTGAGATTGTGCTAACCACTCCGAGTGTTGGACCGAACTAACCCATAGCACGGTTCTGAGGAAAGCTCAACATACTCAGCTCAATATGACACGACCGAGCTAACTGCTTCTACTCTGACCGTGGTGACCAAGCTGACTACAAGGCTCTTTCTGGACCGGGCTAACTTCTAGGCCCTTTTACTCGGCCTCTCTTACTATGGCCCATAGATCGGCCCATTTACTCAGCTCGACCCAATTTACTCATAAATTACCCTCTCAAGGCACCTTGCACTAGCTAAGCTTGAATTATCTTTAATTGTCCCATACGTAACGAGTTTGAAGGCAGGGCACGTAATGTGTTTGAAAGCAGGGCCGGCCTGAATTCTATAAGGCACTAGACGAAGTTTATACGTATTTATCAAATAAAAATTTTGAATAATACAAAAATTTTGAGTAGTAGAAAAATATTATAATAAGAAAGAAAAAAGTGAAGCAGGGTGCAAATCACCTACTTGTTTTGAAAAACGTTTTTCTTTTTCTTTTTTCCCTTTCAATTGGGTTAACTTTTTTTATTTGTTTTTAATGTTGGCCTATAACATATTTGTGTTTGGACATTTTTTTAGTGGGTTTTTTTATTTTGGAGGGCCTCTAACAATAATTGAGCCTTTTTTAAAACTTAATGGTATAAAGATTTTTTGAAATTTAGAAACCTATTTTGGGCCAAAACTTGGGGGCTCTAGGCGCAGGCCTCACTGGAGATTCTATTTACATCCAAAAAATCATTAAGTATTCCCAATTTCAAAGTACAACCTATTTAATTATTTAAAATTTTATTTTACTCTCATTACGCCTTATGATTTTTTTCAAATTACCCTCAAGGTAAACTCAAATAATAAATAATAAACAAACTAAAAAAATAAATTATTTCAAAAACTTTTCAATACAGAAAATAATTCTCAAATACAGGAAAAAAAAAAAGACCAAACTTATAAGCACATAAACATTACCAAAAAAAAAAACCAAACTTTTACATAAACATTATAAAACTTTTCAATACAGAAAAAAAAAACTTTTACATTATAAATAATCCACAAAAATGCTCGTGGAAAAGTAAAAACCAAACTTTTAAACACATAAGCATTATGCACTAACAAGAAAGAGTAGTTCTCAAATAATGTATTATTTAAATGACGAAATAAGAATAACTCCAGTAATATGTTATTGTTAATCTAACTACTGGGCCTTTTAATTTTTGTCAAAAAACGATATAGAAAATAATTGATGGTACTCTACAAAAATTGTGAAACCTCTTTATATGAATACTTACCTCATTTTTGATGGATTGCTTCAAAAAATTATTTTGATTATTACTCTCATCCATTATTTGATTTTATTCAAACTTTCTTTTAGGATTTAGGGTTTTAAAATAATAAAAAGCAATGATGTTAATGATGATGGTGAGTTTTGGTAGGGTGGTTGGAGTTTTGGAAAGAGGAAAAGAAGAAGAAGAAGAAGAAGAATAAATAATTTTGATCTCTGGAGGAAAAAAATACAGAGATTTGAATAGAAATAACTAATTAGGGTATACCATGAGGAAAAAAAAATTATTTTAGAATTTAATATTTATTGTTCTTATTAATAAATTCATATTAAAATATAATAAGAATTAAAAATTTATAAATTTAAATTAAACGTACTAGACATATTTTAGGTTTAAATAGAATGCCCCAGCCTCACTGAGCTTAGACCAGGCCGGCCCTGTTTGAAAGAACCAGTATTTTGAGCCAAATGATAAAGTGCTAGTAAATGGAGTGGTTAGTCAAGTGGTTTATCATGATAAAGTGCTTGGGGGAGGTGAATGAAAAGGGTTGATAATCACCGTTGGAAAAGCTTGAGGTTTCTTCAATTGCAATCAATTGCAAATGAACCAATTGTATTGGGCTTGGATATTTTTTTTTGTTTTTCATTGGGGGTTGGGCTTAGATTGACTTGGAGAAATTTTCAACTGTCCATTACACTACACAAGTCTTGTCCAACCCATTTATAATAATATGGATTTAGGCCAAGTTTGACATCCTCAAAAAAATTTAAAAAGTCACTATCCTATTTAAGTCACATTATCTTATTTAAATCACATCACTTCTCTAACACATCACTTCAAACCCAACCCAAATCCAACCCATATTTCATAAAAAAGTCAAAAAACACACTTATTTAGTCTTCCCAAACTTCGCGTTAGTTAGGTTTGGTCGGTAGAAGTGCCCCCACGAGTGAGATTTTTTATTTATCCATTCATTTTAGTGATTGATGAAAATTACACATCGTTTTTATTGGAACTTTGACTGGAATCCAATGTTCTAAATGAAGTTTTCTCAAATCAAATAAATAAATAAGTTTACTACTTGGAAGAATCAATTAAAAAAATTGATAATGTTAACCCACATTAGAGAGAGTGAATAAAATTAGGATAAACCACTAATAGGTCTTAATAGATGGACTTAATTCCTATCAAGTACTATTGAAAATAAATTTTAGTAAAATTGTCGCTAAAAATAATTTTTTTGTGATAATTTTTTTATATGTCGTTAAAAATTGACAATTAATAACTTTTTTTTGTCATGATTTTTATAAATTGTCTCTAAAACTTACAATTAGTAACATTTTTTTATGACAAATTTTTCTCATAGAACCTATTAGATAATAAATCCATTTATTAAAACCTACACGTAAATACCCCCAAAAATTATGAATGACACTACTTAAATCCAAAAAAAAAAAATTGATAATGTTAACTCACATTTCAACCAACCCTTTGCTTCATTACATACAATCACATAGCCCTAACAAAAATTAGGAGAGATTGTTTGGTGATGAGTAATGTTCTGCACCATCCACCCTTTTCTATTTTTTATTTTTAATAATTAGATATTCGGGTCAATTTGCAAGCACTATGACTAATTTCAAGGTCCCAAAGTTAAGGATCCGACAAATCTCTAGTAGACACTTGGGGTAATTTGAACTTGAGATCTTAGATTTTATTATCAAGTCTTTATCACTCGACCAACCTCTTAGGATTACACCATCTATCTTTCAACACATGTTTTTAAAAAAATACTACATAGAAGTTTTGGGTTCCATTATTTCTACCAATAAAAATAAATGTTGGGCATCACATCATTTTGCCTCAAGAACGCTAAATAATTTTTCCCAAAATTAGAAAAAGAATATAACAAAAAGAAAAAGAAAAATGTATATATAAAACACTACACAGATGGATATACATGGATTAAAATTCATTCAATTCGATTCCTTATTGTTGGACCATTTTAATATCTTTTATTTATTTATTTACATTGTTCATGAATCTTCTTTTGCCTTATTCATGAATCCTATCTTGTTCATGAATGGAAATTCATTACTTTGGTGACCTTTTGTCTTGTTTATGAATGAAGTTTAATTAGAATTCATGAACTTGGTGGTGAATTCATATTTGGATACACTCTCCATTTTCTCTAGGTTCATGGTCATTATTATTTTTTGATGTATTTTATAAGTCCTAGTGGCCTATAAATAGCTCCTCTCTTCTACTATTTTCTACACAAACACACCAACTATTTTCTATACTTGAGAGATTACTAGCAAACAATGGTGTTTTTTTTAGTAGAGTTTTGAGTTCACCATCTTGTGCAGAGTTGGACTGAACCATACGACAAGTGATCGGGCTATTGTATCCTAGAGGGGACAAGTCATAGTTTTGTGACTGCTGCGCCGATATTTGGGTTCTTCTTACCGCAGTGGGCTTGATCTCCTTAAAGAAAATGAGATATCTGTGTCTCAGCCTAATCTATTTGTATCTCATTTTCTTTGCATTATTTATCAATAAAATATAATTTTTTCTAGTATTTTCACCAATAATTTTAAGGAGATCAACCATGGAACAAGTACCAGAAAAAATCAATGATGAAATTGGAGATCTCAACAAGCCTTTCAAGTTCAAGGGAGTTCATTTTAAGAGGTGGAAAGGAAAAATTCTTTTTTACCTTTTTGAAAATTGCATATGTTCTTACCGAGAAGAACCCAAACAAAATCCCAACCGAGGAGATGAATGATGAAGACTACGAGGAACATGAAGCAAAAGTGGCTTCCTACAATACAGATAAGTATCAATGTCATTTTTATCTCTTAAATTGCCTTGCCGATCAATTTTATGATTATTACTATGACACCATTTATACTTTGTCTTCTATTAATTTTTTGCATGCTTACTTGCGTCATATTAACAGTAAATATGTGTGAATCATGAGTAGTTTAGGATTAATTCCTAAAGTGACAAAAAAATTTGAGAAATGTGAAGTTTGTAGTAAAGCAAAAATTACCAAAAGGCCTCATAAAAGTGTTGAAAAAATACCAAATTGCTAGAATTATTTCGTATTGATTTGTGTGAGTTTGAAGGAATTTTAACTCGGGATGGTAACCGATATCACTTTTATTGATGATTTTCCAAAATACACAAACATATATTTATTAAAAAATAAAAGTGATGCTTTTGAGAAATTTAAAGAATTTCTTCTTGAAGTGAAAAATCAATTCGGTGAAAAGATTAAGAAAATTAGAAGTGATAGAGGCCGGGAGTTTGAATCTCTTGGATTCAACTCTTTTGTTCAGTCATTGGAAATTATTCATGAAGCTACTCCACCATATTCACCTTCATCTAATGGCGTAGCTAAAAGAAAAAATGGAACATTCGAATGATATGCTTATTGATTCAAGTGCTCCTTCAAATCTTTGGGGCGAGGCTATTTTGACAGTTTGCCATGTGATAAATAGAGTGCCGCACAAAAAGACTAAAATTGTACCTTATGAGTTGTGGCAGGGGCGTAAACCAAATCTAAGTTATTTGAGGGTTTGGGGTTATTTAGCTTTTGTGAGACTTGCAGATCCTAAACGACTAAATTGGGTGAAGAGCTACCACCTGTACTTTTCTTGGGTATGTGTTGTATAGTACAGCTTATAGATTTTTTGATATAGAAAATAATATTATTTTTGAATCAGGTGATGCTATTTTTCATGCAAATAAATTTCCTTTCAAATCTAGAAATAGTGGGGTTCAAATAATTTCTGAAAATATTTAATCGTTGCCTAGCTCTTCTACTCCATCTCAAGCTTTTCAAGAACAAGAAAATTCTCAAATCCAACCAATGAGGAGTAAATGAGCTAGAGTTGAAAAAGATTTTGACCATAACTATTATCTTTATAATGTGGAAGAAATTCCTCTTATGGTGCAAGAAATTTTATCATCACCTGATACTTTCTGGAGAGAGACTGTAAATGATGAAATGGATTCACTACTTTCAAATAAAACATGGAAGCTAATGGATTTACCTCCAAGTTGTAAAACTATTGGGTGTTAATGGGTCCTTCGTAAAAAACTTAAACCGGATGGAACTATAGATAAATATAAAGCGAGGCTTGTCGCTAAAGGTTTTAAGCAACAAGTTAATCTTGATTTCTTTGATACTTTTTCTCCGGTTACTAGAATTACATCCATTAGACTGTTGATAGCAGTGGCTGCAATTCATGATTTAAAAATTCATCAAATGGATGTGAAAACAGCATTTTTAAATGGAGATCTAGATGAGGAGATTTACATGGACCAACCCGAAGGCTTTATGGAGCCTAGCCAAGAAAGCAAGGTGTGTAAGCTAACTAAATCCCTTTATGGTTTAAAACAAGCTCCTAAACAGCGGTATGAGAAATTTGATTCATGCATGCTTGAGAATGGCTATAAGACTAATGAAGGTGATAAGTGCATATATTATAAAATATGTGAGAATGCACATGTGATTATTAGCCTATATGTGGATGATCTACTTATCTTTGGCTCTAATTTGTATATTATAAATGAGACTACAAATATGTTTAATAGCCATTTTGATATGAAAGATCTTTGTAAAGTCGATTTTATTTTGGAAATTAAAATTACCAAGACTAAGGATGGCATTTTTCTTGATCAGTCGCATTATGTTGAGAAAATTTTAAAGAAATATAACTTTCTAGACTGTAAATATGTTGCTACTCCTTTTGATGAAAGCATACATTTATCTATTGTAACAAATGAAAAAGAAGTGATTAATCAAAAGGAATATGCTAGCATGATTGGTAGTTTAAGATATGCTACTGACTGTACTCGACCTGACATTGCATATGCTGTTGGAGTACTTAGCAGGTTTACTAGCAAGCCAAGTCGAGATCATTGGCTAGCCATGTGAAGGACTATGAGATATTTATCTAGTACCAAAAATTATGGTTTGTTTTATAACAAGTATCCTGTGATATTTGAAGGATATAGTGATGCCAATTGGAACACTTTGTCAGGTGATTCTCTTTCTAACTCGGGTTTTATTTTTACCTTAGGTGGTGGTGCTATATGTTGGAAATCTAAAAAATAGACTATGGAAGTTGAACTTATAGCGTTAGCTTCAGCATATGAGGAAGCGAATTGGTTGAGAGATTTGTTACATAAAATCCCTTTTTGGGAAAAACCAATTCCTCCTATGTTAATTCAGTGTAATAGCACTGCTGCTATTGGTAGAGTGAACAACCATTTTTATAATGGTAAATCTAGACCTATTCGAAGGAAACACAGTAATGTGAGATCCTATTTGAGTAATGGCATCATAACTATGAATTATGTAAAATCTTGTGATAATCTTGCGGATCCATTAACTAAAGCCTTGGCGAGAGATAGGGTCTGGAATACATCGAGGGGGATGGATTTGAAGCCTATAAAATCATAAATCATGTATGAGGATACCCAACCTAGGGACCAGAGATCTTGTAACTAGGTTCAATGGGAAGAACGAATCATATGGTGGTTGTAAAAATGCACTCTTTAATATTTTGTTATCCATCCCTATGATGTAAGTGCATTTGTCCTATAATGTTAGAGGGTTGAGTTTTTATACTCTTAATGAAATTATGTAGCTCTTGTTTAGTGGGGTGTGTCAATTACAGGAACATCCTTGACAAATTTCACATATGTGAGCAAGAAAGTGGGGCCGCTTTCTATGCGAGCAAGGCTTATTCTCAAATATACTCATAAAAACTGGGATAAGCACAAGGCCGTAATGTGCTGGCTATTAAAGCTCATGTCAACACCTAGATTATTATGTGTGAGCAGTAATACTTTATTTCCCCTAAGCAGTCATAGTTCAAGTTTGAGACCACTACACTCTGGAGTAGAGGTTGTTGTTTCACTAATGAAGATTCAATGCAGAACACACCTTCATGATGCACACTAGTTTATCTTTATTTGATAATCTCTCTTATCCTTGTTGATATTAAAATGAGTGGGGGATTGTTGGACCATTTTAATATCTTTTATTTATTTATTTACATTGTTCATGAATTTTCTTTTGTCTTATTCATGAATCTTATCTTGTTCATGACTCGAGATTCATTACTGTGGTGACCTTTTGTCTTGTTCATGAATAAAGTTTAATTAGAATTTATGAACTTGGTGGTGAATTCATATTTAGATACACTCTCCATTTTCTCTAGGTTCATAGTCATTATTATTTTTTGATGTATTTTGTAACTCCTAGTTGCCTATAAATAGTTCTTCTCTTCTACTCTTTTCTACACCAACACACCAACTATTTTCTATACTTAAGGGATTACTAGCAAAGAATGGTGTTTTTCTTGGTGGAGTTTTGGGTTCACCATCTTGTGCAGAGTTAGCCTGAACCATACGACAAGTGGTCGGGCTGTTGTATCCTATAATGGACAAGTCATAGTTTTGTGACTGCTGCATCGGTATTTGGGTTCTTCCCACCACAGTGGGCTTGATCTCCTTAAAGAAAACAAGATATCCGTGCCTCAGCCTGACCTATTTATATCTCATTTTCTTTGCATTATTTATCAATAAAATATAATTTTTTCTAATATTTTTACCAACACTTATTAATATGTGCAAATCCTTGCTTAAAGCTTCTTTGTCGGACCACTTTTGATGTTTGATCCAAATAAAAAAATAAAAAAATTAAGGAGTGAATTTAGAAACCTCCCGAGTCAAAAACATATAAAAGATGCTAATGCTGAAAGATTTCCAATGTAGTACTTCAAACATTAGTGTTGGCTCAGGATTTGCCATGCTTTATGAGCAATTGATCACACAATATTGCCACTCATTGCAAGCTATTAATTATACTAGATAGAAATGTTATTTATCCCCACACACACACACACACACACACACAAAATCTAAAATTGGAATCTACAGTATTGATTTAAATTTGGTGTAATATAAATCAAATCAAAAATAAATCTGATCTATACATTTTAAAATCTGATTAATTTTTAAATAGCATTTAGATCATTTTAAATTTTGATCAATTTTTAAATAGTATTTTTTTTTTTTAAGAACGCAGCATTGTTGTAATTGCAAAACTTCAATCTTCCATATGGCTAGCAAAAAGCAATAACTCATGTATGAAATTAGAAGCAAGAGAGGCCTTAATAATTTACTAATACACATTAAAATAATTCAAAATTTGAACATTCTCATATTTCACCACCTACTTCTTTGGTAGTGATATTAAGCTTTAACCAAGCTTTAACAAACAAATGGTATAATATATACACTTGTGTGAGCAAAGAAATGGCAAAGTAAATCAAAAATAAAATAAATAAATAAATAAAAATTGGGTGAGTAAATAAATGTTTATGGACAAATTATGTAGCTCTGAGGTTTAGAGAGCTGGTTGTGCTGATAAGGGCCGAGGCTGTTATGGCATGGGGATGGCCCAGAAGGCGGCACGGGCCCTCTAGGAAACTCGTTTTCGTACAAGCTCTTGAAATCTCTGCTTTCCTTGATAGCTCGAGCGCACTCTCCTCTTGATGCCAGTGATGAAACCATGATGAAAACAACAAATGCAAACCTTATTAAACCCATAATAAGAGATCTCCTTAAAACAGACATGGTTGCTTTGTTCTTCCTCTTCCTTATTGTTTGCATGAATTACAAAATGTACATGTGTAATTGAAGCCTATGTATGCATATATATATATATATATAGAGAGAGAGAGAGAGAGAGAGAGAGAGAGAGAGAGAGAGTGTTGAATTAGAAAGCCGTTTGTATTGGACTTGGAGGAATATAAAATGTATGTTATACATGAATTTCAACGTAAAGTATGTTTGTTGGGTGTAAATTTTCTATTTTTTGCGTTTTGAGGACTTTGAAGTGAGTTCAAAAGTCATTTGTTCAACCATTGCGCAATAGCAGCCAATGTAGAAAACAAAAACAAAAAAACATTCTCGTCATTGGACTAAAATATTTTACATTTTTGGTCTCTAAATTACACATTTTGTGTTAATTTCATTGCTGAATTATTAAAACTTCATTTGTTTTGACATAAAAAAATATTTTATTTTATTTCTGATGCTTGGTTTATACTTGAAACAAAAACAAAAAAACTTTCTATTATATGCATTAAATAGAAACCAGAGTCACTCTTTCACCTTTGTGACGATCAATGTGTTGAAAAGGGCTAAACTGTACGTGAACATCTAAAAAATTAACTTACGAAATTTATAATATTGAAAACTATGTTGAAAAACATTTTTTAGATCAACCAAACAATGAAAAATATGTAAAATATTTTTGAATTTTTTTTTTTTACATCAGAACAAATAGAGCCTAAATGTGTGTTAATGTGAACCAAATGGCTGATGCCACCAATATTTATTATCATAATCAGGATTATTTTGAACAAAAGCTTATAATTGGCAGGAAATTTTTTTTTACAGAAGGCTTTTTACAAATTAACACAATTAAAATATTAAAAACCAAAATTACACAAAGTATACTTTGCCCATTTTTTTTGTTTTGCTGAGGTGTATTTTTTGTTCAAAAAATACCCTTGATTCTGACCAGAAATATTAATCACTAAAAATAAACATTTAGGGTGTGTTTGGTAACGTTAACGTTTTCAGTTTATATTTACAAAAATTTTATAAACTGGTTTTTGTTTATTTTTAGAAAAACATAAATTACAAACGCGTTTGGTAATTGACAAAATATTTTTAAAAATTTAAAAATATAAAAAAGAGTGAGAAATGGCAAGTGGCGGTGGAAAACAGTGGTGGAAAGTGGTGACGGTGGGTGGTGGGTAGTTAGTGGTGGTGGGTGGATGGTGGTGGTGGTGGTGGGTGGGTAGGTGACGGTGGCGGGTGGTAGCGAGTGGATGGGGGTGGTGGTGGTGGTGGTGGTGGCGGCGGGTAGTGGTGGCAAGTGGGTGGCTGATGGCAGGTGGTGGTGGGTGGTGGCGGGTGGGTGGTTGTGGTGGTGGTGGGTGGGTGGGTGACGATGGCGGGTGGTCGGTGGTAGCGAGTGGGTGGTGGTGGATAGTGGTGACAGGTGGGTGGAGGATGGCGAGTGGTGGTGGGTATGTGGTGGGTGGTGATGGTGGGTGGGTGACGGTGACGAGGGTGGGTGGTGGTGGCAGGTGGGTGGCGGATGGTGGTGGGTGGAAGCAAGTGGGTGGGTGACGGTGGCGGGTGGTAGGTGGTAGCGAGTGGGTGTGGGTGGCGGTGGTGGTGGGTGGTGGTGGCGGTGGCAGGTGGGTGGCGAGTGGGTGGTGGTGATGGTGGGTGGTTGGTGGTAGTGATGAGTGGGTGACAAGTGGCTGGTGGTGGCAGGTGGTGGATGGTGGTGGCAGGTGGGTGGTGAGAGGTGGTGGCAAGTAGGCGGCGGATGGTGGTGGCGGGCGGTGGATGGTAGTGGCGGGTGGTAGGTGGTGGTAGGTGGATGGCAGGTGGGTAGTGGGTGGTGGTGGTGGTGGCGAAGGGTGGGTGGTGGTGGCGAGTAGATAGCAGGTGGCAGGTGGGTGGTGGTGGCGGGTGGATGGTGAGTGGTGGTGGAAGGTGGTGGTTGGGGGTGGGTGGTGGGTGGTGGTGGCGGAAGACGGTGGTGGAAAATGGTGGCGGGTGGTGGCTAGTGTTGGGTGGTAAAAAAAAAAAAAACTCAAAACTCAAAACGGAAACACATTTTTTATGTTTTCATTTTATGGTCAAATTTATAAACTGAGACCACTGATTTATAAATCAAAAATTTTACCAAACAAGTTTTCAGTTGAGTTTTTAAAATTTTTGTAAATATAAACAGAAAACTGAAAACGTAAGTGTTACTAAACGACACCTTATTATTTTAAAAATAAAATTAACACAAATAAACTATTAAGTGATCTACACAAAATTTATATTTTGGGTTTAAGACAATTATTTATTGCCACCAACCTTACGTATCAATTCTTCAATGCTGACTTTCCTTTTCCATTTCACACAAAAATTCTTGGAAAGCACATATTTTAATAGTAGAAAATAGACTCTTTCAAACCGTTCTAAAACGTGAAAATTGTAACTTGAAAAAGTTCTCTTGACGGCATGGCATCGCATGGCTGGCTGGCTCGACGGATATCTGTACTATTTTTTTTTTTTTGGAAAAATTAGATAACTAAAAAAATACAAATCATTAAGCCTTGATTGACAAATGGCTGTTTTAGTATAAAAGTTAAAAAGTTACTAAAAAATTTAAAAAACCAACAACTTATACCAAAAAGTCAAAGATTTCATTTTCTCTCTACTTTTTGCACATCGTTTTGTAAAAAGTCAAAAAATCATCCCAAACATACTAATTTTTTTACCTCATATTTTAATTAAAAAATTACTAAAATAGCATGCTCCCAAACGAGGCCTTAGTAAAATTTTGAATTTTTAATTATTTAGCAAACGTGAGTTATTTTAGTTAGCAGTTTTAGAAAGTTATTTTAGTTTTTGACTATTTTAGTAGGTTAAATTATTTATATTTGAAAAAATGATTAGATTTTTTTTAGTTAGATGTGATGTTTGTAAGAAAAAATGTGAAATGATTATAAATTTGATGTGACATTTTATCTTATTAACTATTTTAATCTATTTTATCTTTTTATGAATTTTAACACAAAAAAACAAAAAACTACCAAAGGAGGCCTTATGTTCCACTGGCAAGATTTTCCCTTACACAGTTTAGCTCATCACGTTGGTAATTGAACAGTAAGGAATAGTTACTCATTCTTTTTATATAGGTCCTGTTTGGTATGATTTATTTCCAATTTATTTCAGTTTTTAGCTTAATTTAAGCTATTTTGATGTGTTTGGTTCAACTTAACAACACAGCTTATAGCTTTTTGTAAGTCAAAAATCAACTTATTCTTTTAGTGGAGGAGGAGATGTTAGATAATGTCTCAATGGGACCACATAATTAAATGTGGTGTTATCATTTATAAGAAGCCTACAATTTAAGTGATTCAATTTAGTTAATAGGCTTAAGGGTATATGTGTTATGGACCTAATGTGTAGATACTAGTTGTATAATTTCTATTTCTATGAGGGGCAGAAATAGAAATTAAAACATATTGGTTAAAGTTGGTTTTCATTCCTTTTGAACTTCCACAATCTTTCAGTTTTGAAAACCAATAAATAGAAATTAAAACCAATAATGGTTAAAGTTGGTTTTCATTCCTTTTGAACTTCCACAACCTTTCAGTTTTGAAAACCAATTACAACCTTTAAAAGGTTATGGTCCCTATTCCTTCCCAAGTGGAGAAAAGAATACTGCCATTTTTCTAAATCCTCTCAAAGGAGAAACATAAGGCACCAAAGGGGAAAGGACTAGAAGGCAATAACATAATCAATAACAAAGAGTTTATTGATAATCACGCTTCCGTTTAACCGTTCATCAATGGATTCAGGTATGTCATTTTGTCTTGATTTCTTGATAATACACATGGTAAATGATCCGAAGTGTAAGGTTTATGTTCTGAAATTTATGTTTACAATTGGTATCAGAGCATGCATATCATGTGTCTTATCAGAATTGATATGCTTTATTTATTCTATTTAGTTTCTTGGAATCAGATTCTGAATTTTCTTATGGATGTAAATTCTGTTTTTTCCTGTTTTGTTCTGTGAAAATGGCAATCTGTTTTCTGGAATTGTAAAATGATTCGGTGGGCAGTTTTTTTTTTTTTTTTTTTTTTTCTCTCAAATGGATGAACATCATGTATTTATATATATATATCTTGCGATTTGATCGGTTTAATTTTGAATATCATAAAAAAAAACTATTTATTTTTAGACCCGTCAATTCTATTTATATATGTATGTATATAATTGGGATTGCTGCAGATTATATAACATATACGGGGTCACAAATTTAGAAATCTTTAAATTTAATGTAATTTCATACAACGTCTACAGAAATTTAATTTTCTAACATTCTCAATATAAGTCAATTCAAACAAGATGTCACAAAAGTGATCTCTCTTGTCTAGATTGTTTTATATGGAATGTTTTGATGTTCATGTCTGTATATCTCATGCGGGTATTTATCGGTCCAAAGACATGATTAAGACTTGCAGAATTACACACACATTTTGTGATGATAAACATGTGCCAATTGTCAAGAAAACCTAATGTGAATAATAAATCCATCAAAAGATAGATTTGTTATTTGACATAACTTATTGTCAATGTTTGATCATTACAACAAGCATACCACTTACAGTTAATATCACTACCCAAAGGCTTGGTATTAATGTTGTGCTAGGTATCTTGAGATATTGTCATTAAATTACTTTATTTAGAGATTATCTGTTTGGTAACTTAATGTGAGCATAATTGTTTATTCCTTTTATTTTCTTTTCTATTCAGCTTTAATGTCGACTACTTCAATCTCTGCCAACATGAACCACGTTCCAATGTTAAATGGAACAAACTTTAAGGACTGGAAAGAGAACATATTGATTGTTCTCGGCTGCATGGACATAGACTTGGCATTAAGGATGCCAAAACCGAATGCTCTCACTGCACAAAGTACTCCTGAGGAAATTGTGTACTTTGAAAAGTGAGATCGTTCTAACAGGCTAAGTCTTATGATCATGAAGCGTGGGATTCCAGAAGTCTTTCGGGGTGCAATAACAGAGGATGTTACCATTGCCGGTGAATTTCTTTCAGAAATTCAAAAGCTTTTGCTAAAAACGATAAGGCTGAAACAAGCACGCTTTTAGCAAGCTTGATTTCAATAAAGTATAAAGGCAAGGGTAATGTTCGCTAGTACATCATGGAAATGTCTCATCTTGCTTCAAAACTTAAGGCACTAAAGCTCGACCTATCTGATGATTTGCTCGTGCATTTAGTTCTCATCTCTCTTCCTGCACAATTTAACCAATTTAAGGTCAGTTATAACTGCCAGAGGAGAAATGGACTCTCAATGAGCTCATTTCATTTTGTGTGCAAGAGGAAGAGAGATTGAAGCAAGAAAGGACTGAAAGTGCTCATCTGGAAAGCACCTCCAAGCATACGGGCAAAAGAAAGCATAAGGGAAAGGAAGTTGCTATTCCTCAGGGTCCGGAACCAAAGAAACGGAAAGTGCAGGATGGTTGTTTCTTTTGTGGCAAGCCCGGACACAGAAAGAAGGATTGTGCCAAATACGTCGCCTGGCGTGTAAAGAAAGGTACATTTCATGTTTTGGTCTGTTCTGAAATAAATTTAGCTTCAGTACCAAGAAACACTTGGTGGATAGATTCTGGTGCTACTACTCACATATGTGTTTCTATGCAGGGTTGCCTGAACTACCGAAAGCCAACTGATGCTGAAAGATACATCTTTGTGGGTGATGGCCAGTCAATAGAAGTGCAGGCAATAGCGCACTTTAGATTATTACTGAAAACTGGTTATTATTTGGATTTATTAGACACTTTTGTTGTACCGTCCTTTAGACGGAATTTAATTTCTGTTTCTGTATTGGACAAATTGGGATATTATTGTTCTTTTGGAAATATGAAATTTAGTATGTCTATTAATTCCAATGTTGTTGGTACTGGTTTACTTAATGTGTTTGATAATCTATATTTGCTCGAAACTATTGCATCTTATAATGCAACCTTGCACGTGGAATCACGAGGTACAAAGCGTAAATTAACTAAGGAAAATTCAGCCTCATTATGGCACAAACGCCTAGGTCACATCTCTAAATCTAGAGTTGAGCGCCTTGTGGCTGATGGAATTTTGGACTCTCTTGATTTTTCAGATTTTGATGTCTGTGTTGAGTGTATCAAGGGAAAACAGACCAAACTAAAGAAATATGGTGCCCATAGGACTACAGATGTCTTAGAATCAAGGTTTTAAAAAGCAGTCGCAACTGTTACGTAACGCCGTTACGTAACGGTTTTGGCGGTTACCGCCACCCGTTACGGCTGTTTTTGCAGTGTGATTGAGATTCACAGGTGTGTCGGCCATAGCGGCTGCCGTAGCGGTCGTAACGGTGCTGTAACAGCCGTAATGGCCTGTTACGCGCCGTTACATAATGGTTCCAAACTGTTTTTTTCGAAAAAACACATAAAAAAAAGCTGAAAATGGGGGAAGAGGGATAGAGAGAAGAGGGAAGATAAAGAGAAAAAATGGAGGAGCAAGAGATGGAGAAAGAGAAGAGAGAAGATGAAGAACATGTTATTGATTTGTTGAAACTGTAAGACCCATGCTATTCTATTCAGCTGCTATCACTAAACCATTTTGTTTGTGTGCCTATCTATATATTGTTTGAAAATAATAATATATTGTTTGAAAATAATAATGATAAGTGTGGTCATTATCTATTTGGCTTGGTTAAAATATGTATATATATATATATTTAGGCTCTTATTTATTCTCTTACTTTTGTCATTGTTTATCTTATATATAATAGTTAGTGATTGATTTTTTGTATAATATAAAGTCATTAGTTATTAAAATAAAATGTAAAAAACTCAGTTTATAGTGATTTAAAAATATGAAATATATTGGATCATACTTAAAAATTTACAAAAATTGATCAATATTTATTGTTAACCCAATAAATATGATCATAGAAAAAAAAATAAATGTATCGGTAAATTTTTTTCAAATTGTGCGAAAAATAAAAAAATTCACGGTTCTGTAGACACCCCATTTTTGACCGACCTTAAGACTCAGACGTCACCGATTGAGTGCTCGGTGATGTTGCATATTGTGCTCGTTCAGAAGTCTCAGAGTCGCGGCCGTGCGCCCTGCCTCCGGACTTCCGAACCCTCTTCTGTGCCCTGGCTCGGTTTGCGAACCAGACTCAGTTTTCTCTGTTTTCTTTCCTGAGGGGAGGGAGAGGTCCCGTAGACTATCTCTCAGCGGCCATGGGCTACATTTCGTGCCGTAGGCCATTTTGCCCATTTCGGAGCCCAGTTCCCGATTTTCGGAGCCGTCAGGCCGTGTGCTTCGGTTCGGGACCGTCTGACCATCTCCGATTCCTCCAATTTTTGGCATACATCTTATTTACTCCCTTTCGAGGGACACTGGGGTCTCAGATACCCACTTCGTAGCCAAACACCACTTTCGGTGCTTAACAGCCGGTTTTCGGGATCCCGAACTGCGTGTTTTGGCCCCCGAGTATTCGTTTTGCATCGGTTTTTGTTCATTTTTGGCAGGTACCTCTGTTTTATCATAAGGAAGGTCACTGAAGGGTGGGAGGCCAGCAATTGTCTCAATCAACCAGTTATGCTCCTCCGGCGCTCCCCGGCGCCCGTTTTTTTTCACTTCCGGGCTAATGTTGAACACCCTAGGGCCATTTTCTTCGAGCCAAAACCACATATTTGTGTTGTACACACATGGGAGGACCCTAAAAACACATGGCCGGCCATTAATTCCTTTTTTCATTTTGAAACCCCTCTTTAAAGTGGGTTGTTCTCTCTCCTGGTTCACAGTTGCCAATTTTCAACTACAGGGTTGTGTTGAGGACACATGGGAGGACCCTAATCTCCTATGGCCGGCCATTAATTCAACTTTCCATTTTTGCCCCTTGGCCGGCCGGCCATAGGGGGTGGCCGGCCGGCCACCTGCCATAAAAATGCCTAGCCGGCCTGCTTCCTTGGGATGTGTGCATTTCAGCTGTGTCTCGGTTTTCCCCCAAAAATATCTCTATCCAGGGACTCTTTTGGAGGGAAATAAAGGCTCATTTCCCTCCACTTTTTCCTTGACTCTTCTCTCCCCCTCTTGCCCACATTGGTGTCCTCCCAACTCAAGAGAAGACAATACAAGCTTTGGTTGGAGCATACACATAGATACAACTCCATTTTCTTCAAGTTTTGGGGCCATTTCTTCATCATCTCCAAGCCCTATCATCACAACTCCATTCCAGTAGCTAGGAGAGCTTTCCAGCAGCTAGGAGGCATCCATTCTTCAAGCAAAAGGGAGCCAAGACTTGTCTACAAGGGTAAGGCTCCATTTCTCTCTTTTGCAGCACTTTCTTGCCTCATTTCTTAAGCCTATTTGCTTATTGTTTTGGGCTCCGACCAGAACTGAAATGGGCCTTTTTTTGAGCTATTGTTCATGTTTGTTCAAGGGCTCAACCCTGTTTGAGCCCTCCATCTTGCACTTGTTTCAATATCCTCTTATATGCCATTATTTTGCATTGAATATTTGGCCTATGTGTGATCTGTTTTGGAGCATGTCATGAACTATGAGTAGGCTTATTTTGGGTCCCTCTACAACATTGTAGAATGGGATCAACTTTGTTGGGGGTCTCCATGTTATACTTGTCATTATACCCCTCTTTGACCCCCATTTTTGCATGCTTTATTAAGCCTATCTAGATTCTGTTTTTGGCCATCATCAGGTCTGGAAAGAGTCATATTTTGGTCTTCTTGACATATTTTGTCAAGGGTCTTAGGCTGTTTGGTGAATGCTTGGTATACCTCTCTTTATAGCCCTCTTTTGGCTCATATTTTGCATGCTATGTTGAGCATATCTACATACTGTTTTGGGGGTTACCATAAGCTGTAAATGTTCATATTTTTGGTCCCTCTTCAGTGTTGTAGAACTGTATTTTTCAGTTTGAGCATTGCATATACCACTTACTTCATTATTTCCCCTTTTTCCCCCATTTTTCCATGCTGTTTTTGCCCCATCTATGATTGTTGTTTGGTCATGCTTTGTACTGGAAAAATGCTAGTTTAGGGACTGCCTAGCATCTGTCTTTACACTTCATGTCCATATTGTGCATGTTTGACATAGCTGTAGGCCATTCCATTGCATTTCGGGACTTATTTCGGGCATCGGGTATAATTTTGCTATGATTCGGGGGCTGTTTTGCATCATTTTGGTTGCTGAAATTTGCATGTTCCATATTCCATATGCCATGTCTCATTTTGCATGTCATTCCATGCCTTCGGGCCATTTCTCGGTTTGCGTGCCCACTGGCACGCATTTCGAGGCACCTCATTTTTCATCTTACGGCATCCTATGTGAGTGCGGCTGAGGCCCTCTCATGTTGGTGTAAGCCCTCATTTCATTTCGTATGTCATTCCATGCCTTCGGGCCATTTCTCAGTTTGCGTGCCCACGGGCACGCATTTCGAGACATCTCTTTTTTATCCGACGGCCTCTTATGTGAGTGTGGCTGAGGCTCACTCATGTTAGTGTAAGTCCATTTTGCATTCTTTATGTCATTCTAGCAACATTGCATTCCGTATGCCATTGCCTCGTTTTGCGCGCCCGTGTGCACGCATTTCGAGGCACTTCGTTTTCATCTCACGGCCTCTTATGTGAGTGCGGCTGAGGCTCACCCATGTTAGTGTAAGTCCATTTTGTATCCTGTATGCCATTTTAGTCTTATTGCATTCTGTATGCCAATTGCCTCGGTTTACGTGCCCACGTGTACGCATTTCGAGGCATCTCATCTTTCATCCTCCGGCGTCCTATGTGAGTATGGATGAGGCCCTCTCATGTTGGTATAAGCCCATCATTGCATTTGCATGCCATTTCATGCCTTTATGTCACTGCCTCGGTTTGCGTGCCCGTGTGCACGCATTTCGAGGCACTTCATTTTCATCTGTCGGCCTCTTATGTGAGTGTGGCTGAGGTCCACTCGTGTTAGTGTAAGTCCAATTTGCATTGCGTACGCCATTTCATGCCTTAGGATCATTGCCTCGGTTTGCGTGCCCGCGTGCACGCATTTCGAGGCATCTCATTTTCATAGCATTGTGTATGTTAGGATCGCATATTAGCTGCATTTCATGCATATCATGCATATTGTATCGTGTTCGGGATAGGAGTTAGCCCGGGCACGGGAAACAAGGTACGTTCCGTACTCCGAGTGACGGAACGGATCTCAATTCCCAAGTCACCGACACTCCGGATTATCCATGATGGAGTTAGGTTTTTGTTGTAGCATTCACATGCATTCATCCTATACTGAGTTGTGCATTTCGGTTCCTCGGTCATCATGCATCGGTATGCGTGATTGATGACACGAGGATCGAGGCATGCATATATTTGTGAAATACATTGCTATGCCCCTTTCCTGCTCTCTGTTACAGCAAAATGAAGAATCAACAACTTTTCGGAGTCTGGCATGCATTTCGAGAAACATTGCAAAACAGAGGCTAATTGGGGCATCGCCGTGGATTTCTGCACAAAACAGCCCAAACATACATCATTCATCAGAATCAAGGCAGTCCCTGGCTTGCATGCCGGTTTACAGCTTTTCTTAGTTAATCTGTTAATTAATTAGGAATTTATATATTATTCGGACTGTAACATTTGGACTGTATTATTCTTTCATTTGGACTGTATATTTATTTGGACCCTCTGCGCGAGGGCATAATTGTAATAAGTGTGGGTGAGTGTGATGTATGTCTTCCAACCCCACGTCTTTCTCCCTTTTATTTACCCGCTTATGATGGTTAGATATAGGGCATATTTCAATTAGCATACAGTATGGCAGCATGTTTGCATCATTCATCTGTTTTGCATGCACCGGGCTCGGCGCATCATACAAACTGCATTTGTATTTCAATTCCAAATTGAATTCGTGTTAGTTGTAGCATTCCATATGCCATGTTTAGAATAGCCGAGCCTGCTATAGTTTGCATTTTTGCATGTGTTGCATTAGGCATTTCAGTATACTTAGGATCATGCATGATTTCTAATGTAGTTTCTGTTTTGGCTTGGAGTACTCGGTAAGTTTTATGCTTTAGCATCCTTGCATGCGTGTGAGTGTTGCCATGAATAGCATGCTTACCATGAGGCTAATTGCTTATGTGATATAACTGCCTGAATGCCTGTGGGTGGAGGTTGTGTTGTTTGGATTGGGACAATTCATCAAATGTTTGTTTTAAGCCCACTAGATAGTGGCAACACCATGTTTTTCTAAGTCCACCTGAGGGTGGCAAAATCTGCATTTTAAGCCTACCTGCGGGTAGCAAACCGTCTTTCAAACAAACATGAAATGTTTTTGTTCCAATTCAGGCGATTCAGTCTATACTTGTATGCTGTGCGCATCACATAGTAACCTAGGCCAATAATCGGAATAAGAACATACAATGTTTTCAAAATAAGATATCATGGTTAGTAGAGGCCGGTCTTTGACCGGGCGAGCGGGGGTGCTCACGTAGTGACCTTCCCCAATCGTACCCAAGTTCCCGAGCCGAGGCAACTTTGGTGATGACGGACACGTGGCCTTTGGCACCGAGTCAGGGTTTCCTAAATTTCCCCATTAAAAAATATTTAGGTGGCGACTCTGTATCTGGCAAAGCAGTCCATGTTTGGCACTTCTTTCAAAAAAATCTGTTTTCGAAACGATTTGCCGGATTTGGACTCTTTGGTTCAAGATTTAGAACCGTGGCACAAATCGAGTCCGAACTGTAGCGAGGTCCCTCGCGGACTTGTTACAGTTTCTGGCGACTCTGCTGGGGATTTAGAGAACTTGACTCGAACTCATGATATCTGGTTTTGACTACACTCGTGTGTTTCTTTGCATTGCATTTGCATTGGTGCGCCTAGGACACCGTGTTTGCCATATGCCATTCCCGAACGATTTGCCGGAGGCTTGTCTTGTCAAGTCATGACCATAAGGCTGATCGGCTCTGGGCTCTGACAGCATGGGAACACAAACCCCGGTTTTACCGGGGCACCCTTTTTGACCATTCGACCCAGTGCATATTCGGATCCGTAGTGACCATTCCAAATTAGGACAGGTTGCTTACCCGTTTATAGGTTGTTTGAAGCCGCTGCGTGCGTAGTGAAACCCTAGTTCCTGACAAAATAGGACAGGGAAACCCTACCCCAACATAGGGGTGTTTTGGCTCTCACTTATCTGTTATGTACTTGTTAGAGTGCGTCTCTACAGGGAATGCATGTATCAATCTATGAGTTTGGGCATCAGGCCTGCGGGCACCAGTTCAGTATTTCGGGATTCAGTTTACCCGAGT
This sequence comes from Camellia granthamiana, assembly GCA_036172215.1. Lineage (NCBI taxonomy): Eukaryota > Viridiplantae > Streptophyta > Magnoliopsida > Ericales > Theaceae > Camellia > Camellia granthamiana. Next base: position 74,599,538 of record CM069907.1, read on the forward strand.
GTATCAGATTTGAGGCAGAATTTTGGGGGCAGAATTCAGTAGAGGGCACAGTTATCCTGTTATGCTCATATCCGTTTTGGTGAAATCAGGCTGAGATGCTGCATGTTTTCTCTTTTGCTAGGTAGTCCTGGAACCATAGCTTCAGAAGGCTCCGATATCCCCCGGGTACATTGGACTAGTGCTGATAGACTTTGTTAGGACAGAAATTCAATTCAAGGGCAACCAGTGTTCTTTCGCTGAGGCAAGGCAAAGAAAGGCCAGTCAGGGCTTACCGATTCATCTGATCCGTCAGTCACCAGTCACATCACCCTTGTTCAGAATCAGCAGCCCGTGATGGCACAGGGTTCAGAAGAATTTGTAGCCGTGATAGCAGCGTTGAATCAGGAAACTGCCATGCAGGCTGAGACCAGTATTGAAATGCAGCACCCATCTGGGGCATCTGCCTCACATCCAGCTTTGGGACCCCAGCCGAACTTTGACCCACTTCCGCCAGTTGAAGATTTGCTGTGTTCGAGTCCTCGAGAAGGGTTGGCTCAAGCCCAAGTTTTCAGACCCCTGGTGCAGCCTAATGAGAGGCGTTATCCCCTTGATGCTAATGACCTTGATCTGACCGCAGTAAAAATTGCGAACCTTGAGAAGCAATTCAGAAAGGCACAAGGCCTTAACTCCATTCCCGACATTGAGGATGGGCACACCGAGTCTGCTGTACGGCTCCCAGACAACTTCAAAATGCCATATATTGACCGTTTCGACAGGTCTGGGGATCCAATGGTACATATCCGACTCTTCTTGGATGTCCTAAAGCCGATGGGTCTGACTAAGCCACATAAACTCTCCCTGTATGGAAGAACTCTGTCCGGTGTAGCAGCCACTTGGTACGCTAAGTTGGAGGACAAAATGAAGCAAAACTGGGAAGAATTGGCTGAGGCCTTTGTCGATCAGTATTCCTACAATACCCAAGTTGAAATGACCATCCAAGAGCTTGAAGCAACCCGCCAGAACCCAACAGAGCCTTTTGTGAAATTTGTTGCGAGGTGGAGAGCAAAGGCAACACAGATGACAAATCGCCGCTCTTCTGAGAGGGATCAAGTGCAGATGATGGTGCGAAACCTCGAGCATGATATGTTGTAGAAATTGATAGTCGCTCCGTTATTCACTTTCAAAAGTCTGCATGAACTGGGGGGTTCAGGTCGAGAATGCGTTCAACAGCGGGATCATTCCCAGAACAAGTGAACCGACAAGAAGGGTGATTTCAAGGAGTGCCAATGTTGGAGGTAGCACTATTCCCGAGCCCACTGAAATCGATACAGTCGCCATAGCCAACCCTTTTGCCAATCCAAGCCTGCAAATAGCCGACCCAGCCCGAGCTCAGGGCAGAACTTTCACCCCTCTCTATATGAGCCTGACTAGCGCACTAAAATTCCTGATGGAAAAAGGGCATCTCAAACCCCTCGATCCTCAACCTCTTCCCGACCCACTCCCAGCCAGACATAACCCTGCCAAGTACTGTATGTACCATCAGCAGCGCGGTCATGGCACCGACCGTTGTTACCGCCTTCGTCATGAGGTCCAAAATCTCATCGACAACCGGACGATAGCTCCACCTTCCGACCCCAATGACCAAACATCTCCTACCTACCTCAATCTCATCCATATACTGCCATCCACCTTCGACCCCAGCATATACATCACCCCAGCCCATCTACCCAAGCCTGAGGTGTTCATTCTAGAAAGCATGGACTTATGCATGATGGATGCACCCGGACCCCAATCATCTCAAACCCGTGAACCCACTACTTCTGAGTTGATGGGAATGATTAAAGATCTTCAAAGAACCATGACAGATCTGGCCTCCGGGACATTGGCTCCATCATCGACCACACCACATACTGGGAATTTCATGTCAAAAGGTTCCCCGATCTTGGAACGGGCTGTATTTGAGGAATGCCAATCCCTTGGCAAAGTGAAGGCGAGTGGAAAGAACAAGGTAGGGGTAGGCATGGATCCCCATGAGTATCTTCTGTTGGCTGTTGAGGCCTTGAAAGCCGAGGGACTGAACAAAGAGCAAGTGCTCGCAGTTGTTGCAAAAACTGTGGACGGCATTTTCGCCACTCAAGTTGGAGGTAGTTTGAATCAAGGGGCAAGCCGGGAGAAGGGCCGATATACCAGAGGCAATCCTGTTAGCTCTAATCCTCCACTTAGAAGAGATCAACAAACCAGGCCAGCACCTGCCAATCCCTCTACTGGTGCGTCCAGCAAAAATCCACAAACCCAGAAGTACCAACCCCGAGGTCAGAGGGTCTTCCATGCCTTCCATATGCCTTTGTCCAAAGCTTTCCAAATCCTTGCTGGACAAGGCCATCTCAAACCCCTTGAGCCTCGGCCTCTCCCGAACCCTCTTCCGGCTACGCATGATGCTACCCAGTACTGCGCATACCATCAGCAAACTGGCCATGCTACCAACAACTGCTTCCGTCTTCGCCATGAAGTACAGGATCTATTGGACAACGGGGTCATCCTCCCGCCGAGCTCAGCAAAGTCTATCGGCACTGGGTCAGTGAACTTGGGGATAATGTGATGTGATCGAGGGATAAACCACCTGCGGGCAGCGCTCAGTTTACTCTAGATATGGTGGATGGCACACACTGTTCTGAGCAATGTGCAAATACCAGTTTTTGTGTTTTCTGACTTGGGTATTGGGTCAATTTTGTTGTTTTGTTTTGAGTCTGTCCTTTTGTTTTGAGTCTGTCTCTTTTGTTTTGGGTCTGTCTTGTTGTATCGAGTCAGTCCTGTTGTATAGGAGTCGGGTGATTCCGGGGGTGTTACCTCGAGCGTCACCATTTTGTTTTGCGTTTGTCTTTTTGTTTTGTTTTGAGTCTGTCTCTGCCAGGGAGCCAGTTATGCCAACAGATTTTGAATGAAACAGCAGTGATTTCCACGCTCTCGCATTTGCTTCTGCCGTGTGCTAGTTGTGCCGGGATTTGAATGAAATGGCAGTGCATGCCACCTGCTTTCTTGTGCCTTGAAGTCATTGTATTGACCTAAGTTTTTCAAAACCTTTTTGAACACTGCGATGAAAACAAAGAGGGCGGAATTCCTCGGGATTTGCAAAACTTTGATCAAATGAGAGAAAGAGAGGCGTGCTAAGCCCTTAATGAATGAAATCATGCTTGTTAGTGTGAGTACTGAGAAGGACCCTAGCTTTGATCCAGATTGATCCTACACTGTCTTCAGCGCGAGCGATTTGTCGCTTTCTTAAAAACTTTCAAAAAAAAAAATGTGTTGCGCGGTCCTACGAAGACATGTGTGGAATCGCTCTTGAGATTGTGCAGCTTAGGATCGCTCTCAGCCTCGAGACTCAATCCCTTTGCTTCCAAACCTTGAACTTGAATTCAGAAGGTTCAACGGTTAACTACAATGTGAGGCCTGTGTGGCCAGATTTGAAGCAGCCCTTGAACAAGAGGCCAGGAGAGTCGGATCAAGAAGATCGGAAGATCAGAAGAAGCTTGCAAAGCTAGAACAGAAGTACCCTTCGACCTAGGGGCGAAAATGTCCGATGTGCTCGAAGAGCCAAAGATGGATCCTTCTGCAAATCAATACAACAGCCACTCTCCTGAATACAGAGGGCTTCAATCTCAAAACCATTTGGCATGGACTTGTTACACTTCTACCCTTTGAGAGGCTCGCTGGGCCGAAAACCCGGAAGGGCGACCCAGGCAAAAGTTAGAGCGAAGAAAAGAACAAAGAAAAGAAAAAAAAAAGAAAAAATGCAAATAGGAAAGAAATAAAAAAATGAATGAAAAAAAAAAGAGAAAAGAAAAAAGAAAAGAAAAAAAAGAAAAGGAAAAGAAAAGAAAAAAAAATAAGAAATGAAAAACAAAGCTCGCAAGGTTGAAAACCTGCAATAGGCGCCTTGGCAAAAGTTAAAGCATAAAAAGGAGAGGTTAAATACCCGAGTGTACCTTAACCCCCGAACTACGTAAGGCTTGATTCCCATCTTTGGGATACGTAGGCAACTTCATTCTGAAGTCCAGCCATAAACACTTCCAAATCAAGTGTGTCCATGTAATGGTTTTGACCATCCTTGCCTCCTCTGTATCCGAGAGTTCGATTGCAATCATCGCTCTGAGGACTGACTACAATGCGCTGCGGTGCCTTTCAAACAAGGGGCAACTTTCCGTTGCCATTCAATGCGCCGCGGTGCCGTTCAAACAAGGGGCAACTTTCCGTTGCCATACAGCTCTCTTCAAGCACGGGGCAGTTTTCCCTTGGATCCGAGGTTGTGCATCTCAAGAGTAGGTTTTATGCTCGTTGAGCAATGGCCGTTTGCAAAAATAGTTTTTTTTTTTTGAGGATTTTTACTGAGGTTGACTAATTATCTCGAAAATTATCCCATTTTTCTAAAACTGGACCATTTTTTTTTTTTTTTTGGACCCCAAAAAAGGAAAATTTTCAGTGCTCATAGCCTGACTTGCATGATTTCAAATCAAAAATCGAACAAGCATGTTAACCCGACTCTCATTTTGGTCAAAATTGTTTTAGTAGAAGGCAAAAATAAAAAATGGTCGAAATGATGAACTAAGGGCACAATTGAAGCTAACAACAAAGTGCTGAAGGCTCTCTCACCCTCCAAGCAGCGAGGTATCAAGCCAAGTGCGAAGCACGAACTGGAATGGATCAAGATATTCCACTCCCTTATCTTGACAGATCTTATCACATCCAAACTCCCCAGCAAAGCATCATCAACCGATGCTAGCTGCAGATTTGCTACACACCCAGTTGTAGCGCAACCCCTCTGTGGGAAAAACTCACTAGCCGCGTGCAGAAGAAATAGAATCTAGCAGAATGCTAGGGGCACGAGCCCACAACTTGCTGTTTATCTATCAACCACCCAGGGGAGGGATTGAAAAATGAGAGATTGAAGAATAGAGAGATGTGTGATGAGAGAAAAAGTGAGAAAAGGGCTTTTTTCAGAAAAACAGAGCTTGAGGGCCGAGTGATGTGAGAACCACAAATGAGAAAGGGTGGGAAACACTACCCGGTGAAACAGGCTCCCTGTGCACGTCTGAGTATCGTGTCTTTTTGTTTTATCTTGATTCTTGTTTTGAGTCGTTTCAAGTGTTACTCGATGTGTCTAGGTTGTGTGCCTTTTATTTCCGTGTTGAGTCGTTTTGCTGTGTCCAATCGTAGGCGCAATACCTGATCGAAAACTCATCTCTCAATTTCAAAAGAAAAATCATCCTGTGCTCAGAGTGCTGTGCCATTCTCTACATTTGTGTAAAACAGAATTGGTTCTTTCATAAAACCGCAGGGTTCAACCCAGGTCATGTCAGAATAGTAAAGTAAGGACCTATCTGAAGCTATTTAGGTTCCGGACTGCAAAGCAAAAGAAAAGAGGGAAAATTTGGAGCATCTTAGCATGTCTCAACTTTAGCAAAATCTGAGACTGCATTCTAGGTGCACCTTCTCAGGCCTCGCCATTTCTCTGGAGTATGAGTGTGTCTCGACCCCAAGTGTAAGCCTGCTTCAAGTCAGAATGGCAATCCAAGCAGCACCAAAGGGTTTCACATGCATATGTTATTTCTCGCCAAGTTGAATAGGGTGTGCCCCTTTTTGAGCTGAGTGTGTTGCAAAGTCCTCTAAGAGGCAAATCAGAGGCACCAGAGTACATATTTGATGATCCTCTATTGCATAGAGTGTGAACTTTCATATACACTGTTGTTGCATGCGTGCCGCGCATCGTTATGATTCTTGCAGAGAATATGCTTGCTTTCAATATTGCATAAATTGTGCTTCCATACTTGCATAGAAAATGCCCGTATCTTTTGCATAGAAAATGCCTCCATACTTGCATAGAAGATGCATTTTATCGCACTTTCTTATGCATTTTATCTCGCTCGCACTGTCTTGTGCACTTACACTTTGTATCTCACTTGCACTGTCTTGTGCATCTTGTGGTTGTATCTCACTCGCACTATCTTGTGCATTTCAAATCACTCGCGCTGTTTAGCGTATCGCACTGTTTTGTGCATTTCAAC